>WAAD01031526.1:77163-87571 GCA_013389945.1 Fregata magnificens
CACAGATTTGAATAAAGTCCTGCATGTACAGTAGGTGTAGAATCAGACTGCTAGTACTGAAGCTTGGTTTTGGTTTCGCATTCGAACAACTGGTAGTGGTATTCAGAGTTCCTGCAAATGCTTGAAGATGAAAAAGCTTCTCTCAAAGACACAAAGAGAAATAATTGGATAAAATAAAGAGAAAATGTCTTTTGCAGAAACAGTTGCTTCCCTAGGACTAGAGTAGCAGCTATTTTCTTTTGTGTTGTCAACACACTCCATGATGCCACATAACACTTGCAACCACGAGCTTAAAATTTTCTGCAGACAGCACTGGAGGAGACTTCTTGAATTTTCCAAATGCTGCTTTGCCTTTTCCTCAGTAGAAAGGGGCTATTTTCATGGCATTATGGGCCCCCAGTTGGCTTGAAGAGGGAAGTAGGAAGTGTTTGTTACTATTTTTATCTCCATTAAAGATAACAGCTGAAGGACGAAGTGTTAGTGTGTGACTGAGAAACGAGAAAGACTTGAACAACTGTTTGGAATTCTCAGTCAAACATAACACTTTGCAGACTCCTTGCTCTAAATATTCCATTATTTTGTCTTGTTGGTGCTGTATCATTTGACTTTTGCCTTTACAAATCTTGTAATTAGCACCTAAACGCAACCATATGCTTTGGCTGCGCTGCTGGCTGCAGAGGAAGCTCATCTTCTTGCAGATGGAGCATCTTACATCCCATCTCAGATTGTCCATCTTCCCCATAAATTATGCCTCTGCTTCAATGGTCTGCCAGCTCCCCCAGCCAGAGCCTGAACTGTAGCTGTTGTCTTGCCAGTCAAAGAAAGGTGAAATGGGAACCTCTTTAAAGACGAGAGTATTTCTGTGTAAGGTGTTTTGCCCTCAACTATTCTAAGTCTTTCCCTCACCTTTTCCTTACAGCAGGGTGTGACGCTGCAGTCCTCACGTACAGAAATGCTAACGAGAAGCCGGGGCACAGCAGTGCCATTGATAAAATCTTGAGGTCCCAGAATAATTTTTCCAAAATGGATGTAGGACAAATTAGGTGCACATTTTATGAAATTTGGGCTAATAGGTTAAAATAAGCCCTTTGCTGTTATACAGTACTAGGTCCTGTGAAAGGCCCTCAGGGCTGACATCAGATGTGTTGCTCTATGGCTCTCTGTCGTGTAAAAACATGCAAACTAAGCAAAACATTCAGCTTGAAGTACTGGAGAACACATTTTAGGAACAGCTGGAGAAGTGGGAGGGGTAGCCATGTTATTACAGTAGTTAATTTAATATGCCAGCATGCCAGCTCTGTTGACCTCTCTTCAAATCTGGATTAAAGTTTTCTCCCACTGAAAATGAGTCCAGTAATTTTAGCCTAGCCTTAGTGGACATCTGTTCATACCTACGTGCCACTGAAATTCATTGCTGGAACAGCAGGGAAACTGTAGCACAACATAAACTGCAGCAGGAGTGATACCCAGTTGAGTGCAGGAGGTTCAAACCGGGGCTATCCCTCACCTATCCCCTTACGGGGGTCTGAGGACAGAAGGCTGGGCAGCTAGAGTTGGATGTCACCCTCCATAATGGCTTTGTCCTGATTTTAATGACTACAGGATTAAGGGCACAATTAACACCAAAGATGACAACTTCTGTAATAATAACACAGACAAATGGTATGATAGCCTTTTTCAATCAGCAGCTCCTGATATTGTAGGTGTGCCTACCCAAAACTCAAAGATCTACCAGAAAAAAAAATTCTTTTGAAAGATTCACTTAGAGCATGTCAGAATACCAAAGAGTGGGCAAAGATGAAAACTTGTGTGAAGCATGAATGAGGATGATACATATCACTTCGCCAAGCAGGGAGAATAAGAAAGAAACATGGGACAGAATAACCTTTTTAACAGGTTTTCCTAATATTTCTGTTTACTTCTGAGTACATTTCCAATAGTGCAAGACTCATCACTGCCACAGTGCAAATGGCACAGATTCTGATGAGATCCCTTTTAATTTTTCTAACTCCTAAGGTACATTTTTTGATTCAGAGAACATAAGAATCAAGATGATTTAAGAGAAAAAGAAATAACAGAAATCTTCAGTGATGCTTTCAACAGCTAGATTAGGGGAAAGACTGAACACAATTTAAATGACCTTTTAATGTTTTCATTGCACTTTAGTTTAAACCTTGATTGCTACTGTGGACTCTTCATTGCCAGTGTTTTAGTCTAGTCTAGTTAAATCTAATTTTAATCTATTGTTTAATCTAAATGCATTCACTGTCTGAACAAACTCCAACCAAAACCAACAACCAATATCAGGAAAAAATGATTGTCTTGAAGAAACAGCAATTCCTTCATTTGCTTATGAAGTCAGAAGTTAACTGTACAGAGTTAATAAAGTCAGAGATTTTTCATCTCCTAGGTCTATGTTGACCTTACAACTTTTGTTCCCATTAAGAGTAACTCCAGTGCTTCTGATGATTCTCATTTTATTTGAAATGTGTACGTTTTATGTTCTCTGCCAGACTGTTCAAGGAAAAAAAAAACCAACAACATAAGAGTGGAGATGAGAAAAGAGCAGAGCCAGCAATAGTAGAAGGAATATTACACAAATAATAGGCTTGTAAAGCCTGGCACTCTCTTGAGAATCGCGGCCAAGAACCACACATTATGCTGTACGGTACTGTTTCAATATGTGATCACATACAACACGTATTTAGAAAGCCATATATAGTATACAATGTTCTTTCTACTCCTTCTTATGGTGTTTTTTTTCCAGGAGCATCGCCAACAATCAGATTAGTAGCTGACCCCTCCAGATTTTCGTCTTTGTTGATTTCTGCACAGTGCTAGAGTGCAAGGCTCATCTCCCTCAGAGATCCACACAGTTAGAAGGAAGTCATACAGTATTTAAGGGATACACAGGCTCTGCACTCGCTCTGCAGAAAGATGAATTTTATCCTTGTGGACTGAAGTCAAATGGGGAAATCAATTGCAGAGTCTCTGCATAAAACCAGACCTGGCCAACTAATACAAAATATCTCTCTAATCTGGGCATGTGCTGCGAGTTGTTATTTTCAAAGTGACCTTAATAATTCAAGGGGAGTCAAGAATCTGATCTATTTTTAAAACCTTGGGTTGACACCCCATAGAGTAATTTATATCCTGTTTACGTATATGCATCAAATGATGATAAACAACCCTGTTTCTCACTGATTTTAGGATTCTACACAACACAAGGTAAATGTGATTAAATACGATACTTGTCCTGATCTGGCAAACGCTTATGTGTGATGGCAAAAGAAAGTGAAGGAAAGGTCTGCAGGATGGGACCTTTGCTATCACTAATTTCAGCTATATTTTAATAGATATCCTTAGCATAATTCTTATACGATACAATAGAGAACAGATCAGTATTCTGAAAATCATGGAGATTCACATGAAACCTTCATACATGACGTCCCTACAGGGGAAACATTACTATTAAATACATATATTAAAAACCATAACTACTAGAAAATATAAAGTACTAAGTATAGGGAAGTGGTACTTTTTTTCAAAAGGAGTCCTATGAAAGTGTCCAACAGCAATAGGTTAATATGTAAGAGAGATATAGAGACTTTTAAAATCACCTTTAAATGTCAGTCAGATATAGAGCTCTTAAAGGAAAAAAGGTCATTGATAGTTTCTTTCTATAGGCACTCACCTGTGGGAGGGAAACTTCTCTTTCAGAACAGAAATAATTAAATTTTCCACAAAATGGTCAGTTTCTGTCACTAGATCTGCTGCAGATGTCTTTGTGGACACTTGTTTTTCCTCTGTTAGAGCTTTCCTAATAATCTGAAACAGAAGTTCACAAATCAGATTTGCTGGCCATTCATCTTGTGCACACTAAAATAATACATTTACTGAAAAATTATAGCTAATCCTGAAAAACAACTGTAGGCCTAACTCTACCAGAGCCTGTTCTAATTCTTCTGACTATAAGTCCTTCTGAGATAATGAGCAGTCTTTGGGAACACGGCATTTTGAATCACGCTGCAAGAACCTCTCTTGACAGTTCAGAAAAGGATTGATGAATGGGATGGAACTAACGGAATAAAAGGATGATGGCAGTCATCATGATTTAGGAAATTACAAAAAATATACATACGATAAGAATGAGCCTTGAGGCTCAGGAATTTTTCATGGAAACCCCATTTTCTTTTTTTTTAATTTACAGGGCCAATATCCTACTGCTCTCTTTAAGAAACATGCAATAAGGCAAACTCCATTGATTTCTTTTTTTGCCAACAAAGACACACAAAGTTTATTTTTTCTTGTGTATATGGGTTTTTGGAACTTCAAGTGCTGACCACCCACTAGTTACCAAAGAATTGCTATCTATATTTAACAAAAACAAAAATTTAGACTTTTCCCCAGATATGGAATCAGTGATCTAACCCTGGATTATCTTCTGGAAAAGTCTTTATCACCTTTTCAAGTGTCCTACTGTTATAAACTCAGAACTAAACCACATCAAGTGCAAATGCACATATGGGAAAACAGTTAATAAAAGCTTTTTCCCAATTTTCCCATTTTCTTTCTGTTTTTTTCCACCCCTTCATTAAACAGAAAAATAAGGAGGCAGGATGATAATGCTGAACTTGCAAAAGGAGCTGACTTATTTTTTAACCAGTGAAAATGATAAACTATTTGAAATTAGGACGACCAAAACAAAGTAAAAATTAAGCACCACATATTTGTATAGAATTATATTAACTAAAGCCAGCACCAACAAGACCAATATTCCAAGTCCATTCTAAAACTTATATATTTCAATTGTTTAACCAAATTCCATTGATCAAAATATTTTAAAATCATCTAAAGAGAAGTGTTTGATGACCAAAGAAAACAGTTCTGCTGTATTATGCACGGTAAAGGGAACTCCTAGCAACTCCCAAATTTCAGTCTCAGCTCTTGGCTTTCATAGTATGAAATACTACATTTGAAGGGTGTGCTGATTGTTCTGACAAGTAATGGATACTGCTGACTGTTGCCTTAGTATGGAAGATATCTGGACTAACGTTTCTGTTTCACGAGCTGTAAAACATTAGTTATGCCTATTTACTGAGCTTGTGACAGCAGGTTAATACTTTTTGGGTTGAGGTCTTGCTAAAGTTCATTATTGTATATCAAAATATTAACCACACTTAATCTTTTTACTCTCCTCAATGCCCTGCATGGTTTTCTTGATGGTTTTACCATCGAAGCCTAAAAGCGCAGCTCTAGGAAGGCGCTCGGGCTCCTCTTTGGTCCAAAGCAAAATCCAAAACACTCCAACCATCTCAGCTGTGTATTCTAAAAAACGGCTATGCTGATGCCTTTTATCTATCTAAATTGTTCTTTACTTTTATATTGCCTATGCATAAGTAAATGCTTAGAATTGGGCTCAGAACTTCACGTAGTCAAATAGAGGAGGAATACTGCTTCTCATTTCTTGCCTTAAAGACTCCTTTCAGTAGAGATTTAAATTTCTTTTTAGCAGTGCCATGTTCTTGACTCCTATTCCGTTTTAATACATAGTGGACTGAGGAGATTTTTGCAGCCATTTAAATCAATACATGCCACCACTCAGCAGGGGAGTGAGGTCACACCTGAGCCTTGCTGCAAAAAGAGTGGAGGTGAAAGCTCTCTCCTGTGGATGTGCTCTGCAATCAGTTGCTTTTCATCGTGTACTCCAGCACTTGATCTCTCCTTTTTGAATATAATCCTTCGCACCTCTCATCACTGAATTTTACATTTTTCATTTCTGATCCTTTTTCGGGTTGTTCATGACCATTTAAAACTTGATTCCTGTCCTCCAAAGTGCTCACCATTCCTCTCACTTTGATCTGTTTGTGGGTTTTATATGTGGGGTGGTATATATTCCGTCATTCAAGTCCTTCATTAAAATACTGAACATTTATTAGGTCCAAAACTGGATTTTTGCAGGATCCTACTTGATAGGTTTCACCAATGTGACAGCTATTAAAAATACCCTGGTTTCCCAGAGGGTTCTGTAGTAGCCTTATGGTAACCAGCTACACAATGTATTTACATGGAAATTACATGGGAAAACTCTTACCAAAAGCTTTTATAAAAATTCACCACGTCTGTAACTTCCACTATTGCCCAGTAGCTCTCTGTCAGCAGGAGGTGGTTAGACTGGTTGGTGTGCCCACCATCAAACAAAACCCACCCTGCCCACTTCTCTGGTGACCTGCATGTGCCAACCTGAGGCTCCAGTCACTTTGGAGGTGGGAACAGCCAAGGGTGTGACTCTGACAGGACACGGTGGCTGAGGGCCTTCTCACCCATCTCCTCCTCAAGCAATGCAGGCCCGTGCTGAGGGGTCATGACACACATTACTCAGCCCTGCAATGGACTACTTCTTCCCACCTCTTGTGCAACTGGTGTGTTGTGGGGAGAACAGGAGAGAAGTCATGATGCTGTGCTGAAGTCACCAGCCACAAATGGGCACCACATCTGTATTAGCTCACCTGCGGTACCAGGTGATGCCGCGGGATGGACAGGTCCCTGCTAATTCTCTGCCTCTTATGAAGGGTCTGACAAAAGGGACTCATGGATTCGCACCAGCTTGTACAGATATGCAATCCAAGCCAGAGTCCCACACAAAGATCACATTCCCTGAATCATTGATGAAACAGCTTTTGTTCTTCACAAATTTATTAAATAGCTCAGAGCAGTCCAGAATTCAACTTATGTTGAATAATACCTAAAAATCATCTGCCTACAAAGAGTGTTGGAGCCTGGTGCCTCAGAGTACTTCGAGAGCATCACTCAGCTCCTCTCCTTGCAGAAGCCTTACGATAAGGTTTGTAGATATCTACTGCAATTCCTGGTCTTCCCAGCTGGGTGTGGAGCTCCATAAAAGTCTCTCTCTAGGTAACAGGCAGCAGGTAAGTGGAAGACCAAAGGAACTACAGGTTGATAAATTGAAAACAGCTGATTGCTCCTTATCACTATTCTACAATGAAATTGGCAACCAAGATGCTGAATTTTGGCTGTAAATGTATTTTACTAGGCTTTACCATGGTATTATAGGTTGTCCCTAGATTATGGAGATTTTACAGCAATTTCTAAGCAGCTGATTTTTGGGAGCGTGGTTATTTAGAGCAGAGCCACTTAACACTTTTAGCCCATGCTGCCCTTCCTCTAATGAAGAATTGGCTAGATCTTATCCTAATACCCTGCTTGGGAGCATTTGGGGAGGTTATGCGAAGCGAGGGGCATTTACACCAGTACATGCATGAAGACCACATCACAGAGCAAGAGCCAGGTTGTCCCTTCTACCTTCTTCATTTGCCACGGAGCAGGGGAAATGGAGCCACAAGGGCCCAGTGCGGAGCCACAAGGGCCCAGTGCGGTCATGGTCCTGGACTCTTCCTTTCCTAATGCCTTTGTGACATTAAGTCCTACAAAGGAGAATGTAGAGGACAGAGGGCTAAGATGCCTTCTCCCCCAATATCTGTCAGGAGAGCCACCTACAGCGAGGTGTTCGTGTTGGATATTTCATCTCACCATACTGCCTTCACTCACCACACACTTCTGGGAGATCCAAGATGGATTTACTTGCTTGCAATATTGTCCTGAAATATTTGCTCACTGGTAAAATCAAACATCTAGATAAAAAGCATAACTACCTGCAAATAATTTAAGAAATACCAATCCGGTTTGCTAAAAAATCTGCCCATGTTCCAGAGAAAATAGCCTAACGATATCCCCTGGGGCCAAATATGGGGGAAAAAATCTCGGCTTTTTAGTGGAAACATTGCCTTTTTGTAGTGGGATTCTGCTAGGTCTTTTATGCCTCATAAAATTATTTTCTGGGGGAAAAAAAAAAAGAGGAAGAAAAAAGTAGTTTGTGTGGACTTCAACATGCTAGCTTCTAGTCTCAGTTTCTTAGACTTGTTTTCACCTGGATGCATATCTATTCATTTTGGTGAAGTTTCTCCAACTGTAATTGCAGAGAACTGTGCAAATATTACTCAGTGCTCTCAACAGCATCAAAGATGCAGAGACTAGTCGTGCCTGCTTTTCTTTAGCAAAAAGTCATATTAAGCCAACAGGCGTACTCTCATGAATATAGCAAGCAGAGCTTACTCACAGAAAAAGCAGAAGAGAGGTTTGAAAAAGTGCAGTTATATGTGGCCTTATAGAGTGAATTAGACATAACTTTAATGCAGGTCAATTACAGAGATTACAAAACCATGGCCATTCTCATTATGAAATAGCCATATATATTAAAAGAGAGCCTGTGATATTTCGTAAAAATAATGGAACTAAGTAACAGGACAGGCAAGAGAGGCAATGATTTTAACCTGGGAATAGAACTTACTCCAGCAACATCACTTTTGACACATATTCAAGCAATCATTTCTTTATTGGCCTTTTAAGTTTAGAAGAAACTATTCCAGAGCATAGATGCCTATCTGTTGGAAAGAAGATATATTTTACTTATACTCATGAAACATGATGCACTATAAACCAAACAGACGTGTAAGCCAAGAGAGACCAGGAAACTGTATTACTGGTTAACTTCTCCTAGAAATCCAAGATCTTGACTTGCGTGCCTTTCTTCAGGTTGGCCTCTGCACCAAGACTCTTGTGTAGCGATTTTGTAACGATTGTCGATGTCGACTTTCTAACGATTCCAAGCCTTCCTAACCTAACCTGCCATGGACCTGGGAAACAGAGGGCCTTAAAAGAAAGGCTAGAGTGGCAAAATTTCATGCAGGGATGGAGACAGCACTCAGATCTGGGGAAGCAGAGAGTGCAAGCAGATTTCTGGAGACGGAGGCAAAGGTGGAGAGGTCTGAGGGTTGGGAAGAGAGGCAGAAGAAAAATATGAGCTTGACCAGCAGAACTATTTTTGGTGACCAAAATAAAACTCAATTTTATCAGTCATTTTTCAACAAAAATCCAGTCCCACCAAACCTATGTTACACTGCATGCGGTGTCCTTATCTCTAGCTGCTTTTGGGAATAGCTAGAAGTGGATTGACATTTAAATAAAAGATACAGCCCTATCTGCACCTTTTCTTCCACAAGGATCTTTGATGGTTTTCGTAACTGAAAACATTCCTTAACATTACAAATTTAATAAAAACCCTACCCGGTTTCAAAGTCCTACTCAAGCAACGTCCTTGACTAGTTTTAATTTGGCCTGCCAAGGAATCTGCCATTTCCTGCCAGTTGCAAGGTAGGGAAGGCAAACTGCGAACTAAAAAGATGCAAGGATTAATCTTCTGGAATGTTTATTTCTTCCAGGAAAAGGTGCTCAGCTGTGATCTTCTGGATGATTAAAATGGCTGGAGATGGTTATGGCTGTCTTCACAAATTGATATTTTGAGAAATAAGGTGTGGAAGCTTGAGCAAGTCATGAGAATCTCTCTTGTGAAATGGCTGGCAGAATGAGTATGCTGGAGAAAGTCCCGTTTGGAGAGTCTGTGAGAGCATGACCTGTCATCCCGATTTGGATTATCCTCTTATTCCTTGCATTATTGAAACAAGCCTCCTCTCCTCTGGCATTCTGTTCATCTTTGTCTGGCTTCTACTAAGGAGAAAATACGTTTAAGAACACATACGGAGGAAAAGTTACAGGTCCTGGGCTCAGGATAGAAAAGGGGGCTCCTTAAATCATAGTCTACAGGTACAAAGTGTGTTTTAAAATATAGCAGAATGGAAGCAGGGGAGAAATACATGTTGCTGAGCTTTGTGTTTTACCCAATTTCTCATCTGAACAATCTACTGATCCCACTTCTTGGCTCTGTTAGAGTTGGTGGAAGTTTTGCTGCTGCACGCAGCGGGGCCAGGATGTCTCCCGAAATGACGGACCTTCTGCTGTGTCGAAACATGGATCTTAAATAAGCCACTGTAGATCTTCACAGAGCCACTGCTGATTTATCCCTAGCAAGTGAATTTTAGTCACTCTGAAGACGCTGGCATAACAAGAAGACAAAACCTCCCTGGCACGACTATTTTTCTTTGCACAAGCTGCTAAAAAACAAATGCTGGTATTGTAATGGGTAAATACACCACATTCTGGATAAACGCACAACGGCATAAACCCTCAGCTGCACATGAATTCAACCTTAGCATCACAGCATGCTCCAAAACATTACAGTAGCAGAACCAACGCTTGGTGTATATTTGAAAAAGTTACTAAAGCACATTCACGCTGACAAATCTTTCCGCCTTTTTTTGTTTTTTTTAATTAGATCAAAATACTCCCAGTCACAAAATAAATGAAGCGCCTCCTCGTCCTTAGGCTGGATGCAGCTGCCGAGGGCAGCGGCCCCCGCTACCGCCACCCCTCCCGCTGCCGCGGGAAGCGGCTGAGGGCTCCGGCAGCGGCCCGGCCGAGCGGGGCACAGCCG
>WAAD01031526.1:97802-108466 GCA_013389945.1 Fregata magnificens
CCCGCCCGTCCGGGGCGCGCCCTGGCTCTCGGGAGCCCCGCGGAAGGCCCTTCCGCCCCGGCCCGGCCCGGCCTGGAGAGAGCGCCCAGGAACACTCGGGCACGGCGACTCTCGGCTCGGCCGGGTTTGCCTTCAGCTTATGCTTGCAGCAGCTTACGGTTGCTGATCTTCCTTCTCTTGACTGAATATCGGTCGACAGCATCAGTTTTACTTAATGCCCTGTAGGTTAGGGCATGATAGTTATATGCATTTGGTGCATTTTAGGTGATAGGCCTGATTATATACTGCTGGGTGAGGTTCAGCAAATGTGCGTGCAAAAAATTGTGCTCATGCGGCTGTAGTTTGGTCTTTCAGCTTCAGCGGGGTTAAGACAAAAATAAATACGAGCGTAGTTGCAGAGCTGATGTTTTGAGTTTAGAAGTATAACTGAAAACTTGTGTTTTGTTCCTTTGTCTTTTTTTTTTTAATACAAAACCATTTTGCCTTATCATTCAGTAATGAATTATGAAGTTGCATTAGAATCCTTTAACATGTATGCTAAAGAAGCTGTGTTTTAGTCAATTCTTCATAAGGTTTGAAGCCCATTATTTGTCCTGCCGTTTTCCTTTATATAGTTCAAGATAAATGTAGTAAAATTTTTGGGAGAGAATTTTAATCTGAGATGTTATCAGCTCAATTATTCCTTGATCTTAAAACGTTGCTTGATTTTTCTTTTTTCCTTTTCAGCTCAGTGATGAAAATGAGCAGTTAGTCAAGAAGTTGAAAAAACTACACATAAAAAATAAGGATCTAGAAATGAATTTGAGTCAGATCCAAGAAAAACTGCATCTGCAGCAGTTAATGCATGACTATGTCACAAGCAGAGAGTAAGAATTGTCAAACATTACTTTTTGTGTCAAAAGTGCAGTATTTCAGGACTTGTACTTTGTTATTCTTCAGATGAACTAGGCCTTATCTGTTCTGTGTATGTTGAGGGGCTTTTTGTGAACAGGATGGTGGGGATCAAGAATGCTGGAGGCGTGTAAAGGAAAAAAGGATGGCTGGGGCAACTCAGACAAAATTCATTGTTGTAGTAAACCAAACAATTTTAGTATCAGTAAGTAATACCCCTGCTTAGCCAACATGCTATCTCTGTCTAACTGCAAAGAGTTTTAGACTATTTTGCCCACAAACAGTAGTAAGATGGTTAAATCGCATCAATACTGTTTCAAAGATTCAGAAACTGGGACCGTAGGACCTGAAAAACTACAGCACTAGTGTGTTAAAGAGTGTCCAGCCAGGATTTAAGTACCTGTTTGCAAAAATTTTGAAGTTAAAATTTGGTGCGTTTATGATCCTGCATGGAAACCTCTGTTGTCAAACCAAACTGAAAAGTAATTTAGCCTTTTTCAGTCACTTTGTTTGATCTAATTAAAATTGTAAAATCTAATTTTATTTAGCTGTTGTGTTTGTTTCAATTAAGTGTTCAAGTTCAAACAGAAACCCATTTATGGCATAAGGGTGGATACAGCAAGGATCTTAATCTAGAGGGTGACAGTGTCAGGTGAGTTCTTGGAAATTAGTTCTTAACAGAATGAAACATTCTTCTCTGTGGGGTGGAATATGTTGTTCATGGTTAATTCAGCTGAATTTTTGTTTACTGTTATGGAAACTGCTTTCAGCCTTTGAAACGATGGAAAATAATTTTATTTACATTTTAAAAAGAAATACTAAATCTTAGGTTAATCTTTAAAATATCACTAAAGAAAGAACAAAATGGATTTCTTTCTCAAATCTTTCACTGAGAAGAATTGAATGAGCTAAGGAAGCTCCATGGTACGTGTGTGCACACATGTGATCTTTTTTGTAGATTTTTAACCTAGAATTATGTAATTTCGCTTTCTATTTTGTAGGAGCTTTCTTAGCTCATTTTTGTAGCTCAATTATATATATATATATATACACATATATATATCTAAAAAAATTGATAGGCTAGTACTGCTTTCAAAATAAGCCACACAAGTGATTCTAGTTTTCAGTCTAATTGATTTTAGAAGTGAGCTACTACTTACTTTAGTTTGCCAATTAATGCTAGAAATAAACTCTTGTAACTGCTTTTTTGATACAAAAGATACATTTTTGTTTTAAGGAAATGTGTATTGAAACATTTTAACGACTAGGCATGCTACATAAAATGTTGGTCTATGACTTAATTTTAAAATAAATAGGCTGCTCCATTCTTTCAAAGGCTGCTTTTTGTCCACTTACAGAAATGGGCTGTGGATCTTACAAAGATAGAGGCAGTCCCTACTGCCTGGTTTTCAGTGTTTCCTTTAGGTGGCTGTAGAAGGCCTGTTGTTTTTTTTTTTTTTTTTTCCTTAAATACCCTTACAGTCCACCAGACTCTTTGTGAACTACATAGGAAGGCTGGGTGTCTAGCTCTGGGCTTGAATTGAGTACCTAATCAGATGCTTATGTTGAAGAAATCTGAGTTATTCTTTGAATCTGGTGCTGGACCTGCTTTGCATTAGGTTGCACATAGATAACCTGACTTAGCTTTTTTCCTAGCATCTATTTGTGTGTTCTTTTACAAAGCTGTTCTGTACTAGTATCGCTCATCCTGCTTGTGGTGTGCAGTCGTGACTTAGTATGAATGCTGGCTCTTATTCGACTTCCTAATAAAATAGGAAAAATGTTCATCAGTTACATTATGGGCCTGATATATGTGGACTGAATGCTATGAAATACTGTAGGAAATTAGTGTAGCAGAACTTGATGCAAGATAATATCAACGGGAAAGGTGATATCCCAAATCTGTTTATTTTACATTGATTTTACCCACTCGTACTCATTTTCTCATAGATTTCATTCATTCATATCCTCACACCCACATACTCAGAAGCGATGAGATGTATGTGTCCAAGTGATCTGGCTAGGGTTGCCTGTGTGCAACACGGAGAGCTGGGGACGCTGCCTCATGAGTCCTCATCATGGGTTCTTGACTGGTGGCAAGAAACTAGTTTCTGGGCAAATTTTTTTATATCCTTTAGGAGTGGTCTTTTGCTATTCCTGTTGATATATGTGCCATGCTGCAAAATCGTTGCCACCCTCCTGTTGCTACAGTATAGGTCCTCCATCAATGAATTCTTTGTACTGGGGTTTAATCAGAGTGCGGCCATGTGGGCTGGACAAAACCAACAGGGTCCTCACCCTGGCTGAGTGAAAGGGATTCTTTGCCATCGATACGGACCATTCTTTCAACTCTTGCTTTGCTTTTTTTTTCTGGTGCTTTCTCTTTCTGTGTTGCCGGTCACACTTCATTCACACCCATCTTAAATATTTCTGTTACGAGTCTCTACAGTACAGCTACAGTTGAAGCGATCTCTATGGGGCATCTGTAATACTTGTATCATAAAGGATGCACATTTTGTTGGCTTTCATATTTTATTGCACTTTATGCATTTCTTCTGTTTTAGACTACTTCAGATGTATAATGATCTACAGAAACGTTACATTAAAGAAATCAAAACAAACCAGGAGCAAAGTGAAGCAATTAAAAATCTCACTGTAAGTAGAATTTGTAGGAGATGGTATCAAATAGCCAAACATAAGCTTTTAGTGAGACTGAAAAGTAATTCTTATATTTGTAAAATGAGACCATGTTTTTCTTTTTATACTCATTTTTGTTTCCCATGCCTTTTAGATAATGGAAAGTAGTTTGTAGTTCCCTTTGAAAGTGAACTCTGTCACTGGTATGTCTGTAACTGAAAGCTGTATCCCCTTTCCTTGCTTTTTTCTTTACTCACCTACCTACCCCTCCTTCCAACTGTATGTGCATCTTCTGACTTCTCTTGCACCGGCCCTGATATTTTTCTGTATGTGTCATGAGCTGATTTATTTCGGAAGTCCAGCAGTAGGCTAACCAAACGAAGGCAAATAGTCTTCTGTCAGGTGGCAAGATCTGTTGGCTTGCTGCGCAAAGAGACTAGCAGCATAGCTGGAGCAAAGGTAGGGTTGCGTGGCCAGGAGTGGTTCAAGAAGCTTCAAGTGGGTATGGCCTCTTTAGGTGTTGATCAAGCATTACAGTTGACCAGTCTAATTAATTTCCTCCTAGGAGTCTGGAACATGTGCTTCATTTGTTTGTAAATTAATATTAATTATGATTTGGATTATATGTACTTTTTCTTAGAAGTTGGCAATTGCTGCCATAAAAGTACGCTTTATTGTGCGGAAAGGTTTACTATCTTTGTGCATGTGTGTTTATACTGTCTTGCAAGCGTGTGCTCAGTAACAGATTTTTTTAAAAACGCTTTTGATGTATGCAAAACTTCACTTGCTGTATTTTTTTCTTCTTTCAGACATTTTGGATGAATGTAGTTTTAAGTCAGCAATTGAAAGCTCTAAGTTTGCATTCAGGATATGTTTCCAGTTGTATTCTGTTGAACTGTGTTTGTTCTATGCATTTTAAAAAATTTTTAGTTTCTTGACAGATGAAAATTCATGAGCTAGAGCATAATCTTCGAGAGCAGAGGCAAAGAATTGAGCAACTGGAATGTAAAAAGGTTTCTTGGAAAACTAGTGCTGTTTCTGGAAAAAGAAGTCGAACCCCAGAGGGAGAAGTAACATCTCGCAGGGACATTTCTAAAAAGAAGGAATCCTGTTGCACTAAATATTTAGGTAATGGCACGGTAATTCTGATGATGTTCCTTCCAGTATGCCCATCAGAGAGGATGCATTTCATTTCTGATCCAGAAGCACACTCCAGATTATTTCTTCTACTTCAACCACCAGTATCTAAAAGGTTTTTCATTTTTGAAACCTGTTATGTAAAAATGGCATCTTGTAATCAATGTCCTATCTATGGATCCAGCCCTACATTTGTTTGTGGTAAAAATAAGTGTTTGCTGCTTTTCTCTTTTTCTGAAATGGGTATGTTGGTATAATCATGGGTGGGAGTGCACAGCTGTATTTAGTACTATTTATTATTTATTCCAGTAAGCTGTATCTATACAGATCTCATAGTCATAATGTTTGCTGCTCCATTCTTTGGTTTTCAGACACTGATACACAAAAGAACTTGTTTTTAGCATTAAAATGTGGGACAAACCCAGACAATACTGGTTTGAGCATGTTCTTCCTTGCATAAGTAAATCCACAAGTTAAGGTGCAATCCTGTTCCACTTCAAAGCGTAAAAAAGAGATTGAAGAGGTCATATAATGTAGGCATAATTTTCAGGAAATGTGCTGTCAGCAAGGGCTAATGTGACCCTCTTCTAAGTCAGAAAAAGGCAATCAAGGCATGTGATGTATGTTTTGTGGATTTTAAAGTAAAATAATCCCACATTCTAAGAATCTGGCAGATTGAGATTATCCAATTGACAGATCCTGTTATCTTTCTTGTTACCTGGGAGTGTGCTGGGCTGATTCTTAAGAATAAATCACTTTATGAAAAAGGTACTTTAAAAAGCTGAACCATAATTTTCTAATATCACAAAATGTAGGCAGCTCTTCAGCTGTAATATGATTCATAGGAGGGGGAGGTTGACTGTAATGGTTGAAGTCTCTATTTTTTTTTTATTTGAATATAGAGCTATTGTTGAAGGAGATTAAAAAGCTGAAGAAAGAAAATGAAAAGTTGTCTACAGAAAGGAGAGCACTAAAAAATGAATTAGCCGTATTAGACAAGGTAATTTATTTTAGGACAAGTTTAAGAATAGGTGATTTTTGAAAAATGAACTTTTCTGCCTGAACTGAAACTTATCTTTAGGCTGAACATATGCTGTTATCAAGCAAAACACATAAAAAATCAATTTGTAGCATTCTGAGAAAGAAATGGAAATGAATGACTCCTTGAAATGTTAATGTCCCACAGTACTGCTTGGCTAAGGAAGAGGAATAATGCAATTTTAATTTTTTTTTTTTAAACAACTGTGGATTTTGGTTTTTTAGTGTTTGGGCAATTTGATTTCCTTCATGACAGATTATTTGCTTCAGGTTGTTATGACATTAAAATTCAAACTGCTGGTAACAGTCTTAATTCCCTCCAACAGACATTTGCAGAGATAATAAAAATATTTTTTTGAATGATCACTTCTATTGCTTCATGATGTCAGTGAAGGGAAGACTATTTTCTCTTGAACTTAAACATATCAAAGCTATGCCTCTGACAGAACTCTAAGCTTAGGGAGGGCAGAGGGGAGGGCTTTGAATTTTTTGTGATAGATTGATAGGTGTAGAAAGTGAAAGTGTGAAAATTTGGTAATTCTTGAAACTATGTGAGAAGATGAAGAGATCTTGTCTAGCTATAGAGGACTCAGTTTAATGTACTGACCTAAGATTTTATTTTCAGCAACAAATTTGTTTAAATTGTTTTTTGCTTATTCTTCAGGTCTTGTGTTGGATTTTTTTCTGTTTTTGAGAATCTGTTTTCTTATATTGCAGTCCTTTCTCACAAGCTAAATAATATTATGCTAGCTTTCATTACAGGGGTAACAGTAAAACATGGTGATAATTCATTAGATGTGAAACTTGTAGAACATTGAGCCAGGGGGAGTTCTAGATCCCTGTGTTTGAGACTTAGGGACAACTTGTGGCTGAAAGTTTCATCTTTCAGAAGAGAAATATATAAATCTGAGGTGATGGCTTTTTATCAGTGACCCTTTTTTAGGAAGTTTTAAGTCACTGTACGTTATTTAAGATGTATGTGGCTGTTCATTTAAAAAAAAAATAGGCAGGAGACGATGTCAAATATAGATGGATATAAGTAAATACAGTGTTACTCCGGTAGACAGGACTTTCCAAGGTTGGTGAAATTAAGTTTTGGGCGATTACACTCTGCTTGCTGTCCTTGTATTTCCCAACAACTTCTGACTTCACTTAAAAAGGATCAGAATTGCTCACTAGACTTGAGTTGCAGGAGCTGAACAAAACATAGTTCCATTTAAGCTATGGGGCATCGATATTTTTAATAAATGAAGTTTATTTCTACAAAGCTGAATTTATGTCCTAGTTGAATTAGATATAGCTAGAACTACTTGATAAGTTATGCATTCTGGGATAGTATAATTAGGAAAGGATCAATGTGAGAAGGTGAAACTACATAGGCTGACATTAAATAAATTCAACAGGACTTGTTTTTTATGGCTTTCTTATTGGACTGTCTCTTTATGTTCTGTGTAGCCTTACATATTGCTCTTTTTCATTCCCTCCTTTTTTGTAAATTGCTTTTATCTGAGCCAGTTGAACCTGTTGGATAGTGTTATCCATTTTAGGCTCTGTCAAGTTTAATGCATCATAAATCTTATCCTTTTGAATATGAAACCCAAATTTTTTAACACAGTGTAGTCATAAATAATAGATCCTATTCTGAAATAGGACATTCATTAACAAAATGTAGTTGTACTTAAAGTTCTAAATGGGTACGAGCAATTTACAGGGCTGTTAAGGTCTAAAAATATTTTATATCTTTCTAGGTCTAAATATGGTATCCATTTTTCCATCTTAAACTCTTTAGTATTGTCTTCAAAGGCTAAACCATGATCCTCCTTAGTTTACTCTCCTCATCTCTCTCCTTGCTTGTTGTCCCTTTTTTATAATCTTGCAACTTTCAGATCTTCAGATTTAATGGTGTGTTTACCTGCTACTGGCTGACTTCAGCACATATAGCTATATTTTTGCACAGATGAGTTTGACGTTATTCCCTTGTCATTTTGGACTGTCATTTTGTAGCTTTCTGATAAATCAACATTTTTTCCTTCTCTTAATTCATCTTTCCTGTTATTAGTCTGTATTTCAGGCTCTTAACATAACTTGAATTCTGCTTGCATTATGTGTTCAGGGCAAAGTTTTAAATTATTACATAAGGTTATAGTTGATTGCTGTATCTCCCTGTAGCTGTGTTTGTATAACTCAACCATATTTTAATAAAAATGTAGAAAGTGTCTTTGAACTTGGGAACAACTGAAATGCTGACTAGCTCATCTTGAGAATGTCTTTGAAAGAAACTTTAAGATGAATATTTTTGGGTTTCTCTAGGATTTTTTTGAAGAGATAGAAGATCTAAAGCATGCTGTACAGGAATCTGTGAAACTGAATAATCAGTATGAAAAGTGCTTGAAACAAATAAGTGTAATGTATGGACTTCCTTTTACAGCACATTTGTAACTACTGATTAATTTAATGGCAAGTAGATTTTCCACATTTTTTTTATACTTACTGCAACATTTAAACCTACCATGGCTTATGTGTACCCCATTTTGATAATATTATGGATTCAATAATATGATTTCAATATGACAAGCTGCTCTGAAATGTTTTTGCATTTTGTGCCTTTGATTTTTGTTTATATGGTTTTTAAATAAACTATGGTCTGTATAACTTCAACTAAGTTTCAAAACCTCTCTCTTTCACACAATACATTCATTGCAGGAGTAGTTGTGGGTGTTTATGGGAATGCAATAAAATCTTTGTATTTTAATTGAATTTCCCAGTTTATCCTTTTCTGTAAACTATATAAAATCAGAGTAGATCTGCAGATTTGGCAGTCCTTATGGATTTCAGCCCTAAGGATATGCCAGTGCAGACAGAAATTAATTCTATCATTAAATTATTACAGAGGGATTTCTTAAAAGAAAAATGCTAAATCCCTGCTTGGAGTTTTTCTTTAATCACAATAGTACGTTAAAATTTGTGGATGACAGAAGGATTTAGGGTTTAGAATTGGAAAGAGTGTGTTCAGAAAGATGGGTCAGAGTTGTCTTGCAGTATCAAAACAAGAATTCATCAGAAGCTCCTATTTGATTGAAGAGTGAGGTATTTGAAGTGCTGAAAGGGAACTGGAGTGCAGAGCGTCACAGTTCACAAGGTAGAAATGTCATGTTGCTTCATAGAGAGCGAGCTTGGAATAAGAGACAACTCCCAGTTGCAAGTGTACCTTGCAGAAGGGAAACCTTGAGACATTTGAACCTGAACTTGTTTGTAACTACATTTCACAAAAATTAACATGGTTACATTATAGAACTGTATTTGTCTGAAGCTGTCAATCTGTACCTTTGTGACATTGCAATAGGAGAACTGAGTGAAAACTTTATCACGAGGTTAGAAATACTAAGCTTGCTTATAATCTAATACAGCTTCTTCAGCTTAATAAAAATACTTGCACGCTCATTAGGGAAAGGACTAGGAGTAGGATTGGGACTCTTGTATCCTACTCTGTTTGTTAGGACAGTTTTATGTAGTTATAAATTAATAAATAAATTGGCCTCAAAGCATATGAGGTGTGCAGAGTTATATATTCGCTAAATAAGAGAGAGGGTCAAGCTCCAGAACTACTTCCTTCCTGGTCTGGCTATAAACCACTGTATTGGGTATCCCTTGTTTCGTTCTTGGCTCACTTGTAAATGAAAACTGGCTACCGTTCTGAACAGAGATGGAAAAGGGAAAGAGAAGAGGAGTGATGCAAGTCTGTGTCGCCAGTAAACTTGATGGATGAAAATAGGAAGAATAGCATGTATGATGGAAGTATTTTAAGTGCAAAAATGTCTCTAATATTTGCTGGTAAGCAAAATAAGCATGAATGCTGGAGAAGGAAAGCATCAAACTTTTTTTTTGAGCGCTAGTCATTTGAGCATTTTTTTTTCCCCACAGTTTTGTGGATGTTGACTGAATACAAAATTGTTGTGACTGGCAGAATTTTGCTGTTTGCCAGCTACTGAAGATCAGAGTTTTCCATTATAGACGATGTTCTCTGCCCAAACAATTGGAAATAATTAATGTGGTGAAAATACTGATCTCACCTTTATGATGAGCTTTTAAAACTTTTAAAAATGAGTTTTGCATCAGGCCACTCCCATATATTTAGAATAAGAAACAGTGAGAAATCTTTCAGTCTTTTCTCATAATTGAGATCCTCTAGCTCTAGTAAGAAACCAGATTCTAGTCTAATCTTAATAATCACCCGTGCAAGGAGGAGTAGTAGCAATGTATTGTACAGTGACATGCTGAACCACAGCTCCATCTTGCAGTGTGTGTGCAGTCTGACAGCATTATTTTTGACCTTGCCATCATCACGTGTGAGAGGATGTGGGTCTCTGGTCCTTGGGTACCCGTATGTGAGGTTGGGATTACTACTGCATGTGCCTGGTTTCCAGTTAAACTGCTTTTACTTTGGTGCACAGAGACGTGCAGCCACGGTCCTGAGCGAAGGGTTCAGCTGGGATGTGAGCAGCCATGGGCTGGCGGGTGGCAGAGTGAGGTAGGCAGGGATTTCTGTCAGCCAGTAGTAGGAGTTGTCTTTCAGCTCATTCTGCATCACTGACTTTCTGTGATCCCCCCCCTCCCCCCCCTTTTTTTTTTCCTTTCCTCTTTTCTGTTTTCTTTCACTATCAGGAAAGCTGGAAATGTAGGGTGCAGATGGGAGACCTCTGGCATCTTCCAAATCTGCAGCACAACTCCCAGAATAGTAACAGCTAGCAGCAGAAATGCCGGGACAGGGAATGTGTTTAGAAATGACTGGCTCTGTGATTTTGATTGTGTCAGTTGCTGCTTGTGACTTTTCAAAACAGCAGTTTTACCTTGAAGATATTTTTCAGTTCTACTAATTGCAGGTTTTGAGGGTTTTTTTGTTTTGCATTTGATGGAATAATTTTATTTCTGAAGATCTTATTCCCCGCACCCCCCCCCCCCCC
>WAAD01031526.1:113350-214046 GCA_013389945.1 Fregata magnificens
TAATTTTTATTCCCCCCCCCCCCCCCCCCCCAATGTTTAGAGTAGTGATTACTGAGCTAGCAGACGTGAGTGATGAAAACTAAGAACTGGAAGTAGAATTTCTAATGAAATAGTATGGGAATGTTAACTTGGAGCGTATTTCTTTTTTTTTTTTTTAAACTTTGTATCTCGCTTGTGATATGTTAGACATCAAACACTTTGGAGTGGAAGCTGTATGTTGAGCTAGGTGAATTGTAACAACTTCCTTTTAAATGGAAAAGTACTGTGGAGTCTGAATCAAATTCTCTGGTTTGCCTTTTAACTTCCTTGCAGCTGGTAATGACCCATGGCTGTAAACATAACAGAAGAATAGGATTCAGTAAAGAAACACAAACAAACCCCCTCTGTGCTTACAAGTTAAGAGTTTCATTAATTTTAATAACTTCTTTAGTCTGCAGAACTTAACTCTTGTTTGAGGAATTTGGGAACATAGCAGTTGCTTGTCCACAGTTTTTCCACGGGGTGGGGTAATAACGCACTGTGCTGGTTTTGGCTTAGAGTAGACCTCGTTACAGAGCTTGTTCTCATAGTTTTGTGTCTGTGGCTGCAGTTGTCTGCCGTGTGCCCTCTTGTTACTTTTAGATACCATGCAGGAACCCGATGAGGGAAAGCGATAGTGGGTTTATGGAAAGGCATTTGTCTTTAAACGTCAGATACATGAAGGGAAGACCCATTGCCACTCCGCATTTGGCATGTATGCCATCAGGTTATAATCACTCATGCAAATGTGAAATTCAAAACCTACAGGTTTACACCGGTTCCCTTAATTAAGCAAACATTAAAAATATTCTGAACAGGTCTAGAAATGGTGTGTCTTTTTTAGGAAGACCTGTCAGCTTCGTGAATGCTCAGTATAATGCTATTGTTCATCATGCAGATGTGGGGTCCTCTAGATAGGTATTTCAGCTGTTTTAAAAAATAGTTAAGGAATATCTCCACGTTCCCTTTGATAAAACAGAACAGCAGAATTCTTGCATGCAGTTGCAGCTTGTATGTCTACTATCATATTCAATAACTGAAATGAGCTGCAAAATTAATGAAATGTTCCCAGATAAACTATTTCATAACAAATCTATGGTATAAAAGCAGCTGAATTTGAAAAAAGAGAATTAAATTTTTTTTGGTTTTGACCAGTATCTCTTAAGTGGAGGCATTCAGCTCAGTTGAACTGGGAATATCTCTCTTGAGTCCTGAATGAGTGACTAAACAGGTATGAATCTTGTGGCAGAAGTTCAGAGTTGATTTGAAATCTACAGGGAAAGCTTTTTTTCTATTACAAATAAAATCCTGTTTTCTGTGTGAGAGACCACAAAGTATGAAACTAAGTTTGTTCAGGGTAGCCAGCCAAATGCAGTGCTGTTTTGCTTTTCAGTTGTTTTGAAGAAATTGAATGTCTAAAATTGTCTCTGAGGTCTAAAATGTGTGTGGGGAGAGAAGCAAGTGCTCCTTTCCCTCAGAATTCAGCTTAGTGGGCTTCTAACGTTCCACTAGAATACCAATTAAGTATCCGTTATAATATAAAAAAAAATCTTGAAGTGTAAACATGAAGCATAGCATACAGTGTATTGTGCAACCTAATTAACAACTGATTATAAAGCAGCCTACCAGGCAGAGAAACGGCTACAGTATGGATACTCAAAAGAGGATTTATAGCACGTGATTCTGGAAGCTGTTATGTTCTGCTGTTTTGCTGAGCTGCATCCAACTTTGGAGCACTTGCATTTTATGAAATGAAGTTTATCCCACACATGTGCATGAATATCAAATGGTTTCCTGCCCTCCCCACTTCCCTTCTCTTTGCCCGCTCGCTCCCTGGTATTTTCCAGCTTTGTCATAGTGAACAGCGTAGCCATGGAGGGTGATGGCTGTGCTATCTGCCGTACCTCAGAGGCAAAGCTTGTGGCGCTTTCTCACAAACTGAATTGCTCCCAGCAGGTAAGAGTTTATTAAAGATCTGATTATAGTCAGCAACTCGGCTGCTGCAGTGGGAATACTGATGCTGCAGCAATAGTCAGGATAGAACTACATGTCTCCTGAAAAAGATCTGCTTCCAATTCATATTGCAACTTGTTCGCACGTCTTTCTTCTCATTTGCCTCCTATCGTTTTTACTTAACTATTAACAGCGTTGCTCTGTGTTAATGGTGTTAACTTCCTTGTCCGTGCTGCCAAAGAACAGAGGGTGTAATTTCCCCTGTTCGAAGGCAGTAGTTCTGTAACCCTCCCTTTGACTTAAGATACATAATAACCCCTGCATTTGTATTTATGCATATTGTTCTGTTTTATATCCTTCAAGCTAGCCTATTCTTTTAGTTTTCTGATTCTACTGGAGTCCTGTCTTGATAGCCTAGCAATGTTTTAATTGTAGTATTTTTTCATCAAATCCAATTGCTTCTTGTGTATTTCATTCCTCTTCCCTTTTTCATAGGCCAGCTGGACGCGCGGTAGGCAGCGTGACTGACTGGGTTGGCAGTCCATCAGGAAACCAGCTCCCAGTAGCAAAACTGCTAGACTCTAACTGCTCGCTCTGTCGAGCTGCCCTAAATCTCTTTTGCCTTGTTTGTGCAGTGAGATTCTGCTGTTGCTTTCTGCATTCAGAAAGAGTGCAACCATATTTACAGCATATATGGAGAGGGGAATTAAAGCATTTCCACTTGCATCCACAGTAGAGGCTCTTAAAAGTTTATACAGTGGACAGTACTTAAATACTGTACTCTGAGCTGATACTGCTTTTTGCAAAAAAACAACAGAACCCTCCCAACCCCTCAAAACCTAGCTATTGTTTAATTCCCTTCCCCACCCCTATGGCACACATAGGTGAAGACAATATGTATGGATTGATTTTATTCACAGAAACTGAATCATTCCAACAAAAGGTGCAGTGATGTGGAAAAGCTTCCACCTTCAGTACCCATCCTTTTACAGGTGTGTTAGAGGTGGGGTGAGGCAACATGCTGACATGTTTTTAGTGTATTTATTACCGTTCCGGAAAGGCTGGATCGTTAACAACTGATCCTTGCTTTGAATGTCTCCCAGCATTACCCTCTCTATCGGAAAAGTGATGCTGAATGCAGTGGAGAAGATTCTGCTCCTCCAGAGGAGAAGAACATCCCATTTAAAGAAAAGTATGATGTACTGTCTCAAGAAGCATCACAAAAGGTTTGATATATTAGGAACTTGAATATCGGTGGGTGGGTGGGAGGGGGACACGAGTGTAGACAGATTTTTATATATATATATATGTATAGATTAAAAAATTTTGGAAAGGATGTTAGCTGAGACAGACAAGACCACAGCTGCTCCTGCTTTAATGAGGCCTTTGAGAGGCTGCTTGTTAGAGCTGCTCCCCTGAGGATCATCGTGATCATGGCCTTGATTCTGCCGGGCTTCCCAGGTACAGGCCATAAGTCCCGGTGCTCTTAAGTCTGCTGCAGTGCTGTTACCTCCAGTTTAGCATTTTGTACTTTAAGTACTGTGTAGATTATTGACAAACCTAGCAGAAAGCCACTATTTTCCAACACTTTGAAAGTACTGCTTTTGCCGAATTGGTAACTACAAGAAAATGTGAAGTCAAAGTAGTCCCTAGAAATCTAATGGTCAGTATTTGTCTCCTTCTGCATAAATGTCTTCACGAAAGATTGGCAGTACAAGATTCTCCCTTAGACAAGAAAAAAGCATCGCTTTACTAAACCCAAGGTTTTTCTATTTGTGATGTCAACGGCATGCTATTGCCTTTGTTTTTCTGATCTGTATGGCCAAAAAAAAATGTCCAGTATTTGGGATGAGGACCAAATGGGTACGATTAATATTACAGTATCAACACATGTCTTATTGGAAAACAGAAGTTCACACAAACCACTTCTAAGAATATTAGAATTGCCACCATTTCATTCTGTTAGAAGAAAAAAAAAAAAGGGTTTTAAGCTCAATTTCTTTTTAGTTATGCCTTAATTTTTGTGCTTTACCATTTTGTGTTCTAGCTGATATGGTGGTTTCATCCCCGTTTGATTCTCAGTGGGCATACACATAGTGCCTGTGAAGTGCTGCACGCTGGGAAAATTCCAGAAATCAGCGTCCCGTCGTTCAGTTGGAGGAATAGAAACAATCCTAGTTTCATCATGGTAAGTTTTAATTTTTTTTTATTTTTGTCAGATAACTTTCATAAATAAATCAACATGGCAGTCAGCTATATTTTAAAACTGATTCTACCTGTAAAAACAAAAAATAAAAAAATTGCCTACCCACCCAACCCACTCAGTACACTGCATCCACTTTATAAAGTACATCTGTGGGAGCCACATGTTCTGTGTGGTACAAAGCAATGCTGTTAAAGATCTAATTAGTATCTGGGTACAAGCATCTAACATTTTCTTATAAAGAGGGTGCATTGTAAACTATTGACTTGTAAAAATAATCAGTATTGTGCACTGAACAGTAGAAAGACTAGTTTGGCTTGGTTGATTTACCAACTATGAAAACAAGACCGTATCCACCTCAAACTCTTGCACGGTGATCGTGGTTTTCAAACTTGTGCATTAACCACTTCACACAGTGAAAACATTTGTCACATGCCAATAGCCTGCCTCCTCGTTTCCAATTCACATTTTAAACGGTGTGTTGGTTATGCTCTCGCAGGCAGTTCCAGTGCTCGGTATATCCTTAGAGGTAAATCAATTAGTTTCCCAGTTCAAAAATAAAACAGAACTCCTAGAAACTTGGAGTAAGAAGCAAAACCTACCATCCGTTTACAGAGTAGTCTGTGACTTGGGGGGGAAATCTTTCATGTATTTTTACTGCTGTTGAGTTTGGGCTGCTCAATACACAGATAACCCCAAACTTTTAAATTAATTTTATGCAATGGTTCATATTTCTTGTTGAAAGTAGTTCTGTTTATTCCATATTCCTGAGAGTAGCTGCCTTCAAACTACACATGCTCTCTGCACACACCAGACAGTGCATCCTCACTGCAAAACAAGAGGTTGGCTAATGAAAGTTGCATCGTCTTCACTACTGTTTTAATTCAGCCTCGGTCCGTTGTAAACTTTAATTTGAACTGCAAAGTCAAGCCAAAACCCAATGAAGTTCTTTGTTGTTGAAGTTCATGTTCGTAATTTGGATTAGCCAACGTGTTTTTTGCAGCATGTACTGGGTAGGAGGAGGACTTGGGAGGAGGAAGGGGCACATTCACAAACCTAACTTTAGCCTGGGAAGGCTCCTTCCAGGTGGATTTACAGCAGCTAAAGTTAGGCTTCTCTTGAAGGCAGATCAGATGAGGAGCCCGGCTCTCTATTTACGCTAGATGGAATACTGGGAAGGTTGGCCTCTGGGCTAATGTTGGCCTGGTGAATATTCCGGTTAGTGCCCAGCACCGCAAGGTACGGACTCTTCAGCCCCATGGAGAAGGCACTGGTACTAGGAAACTGGCCCCAACCCTTGCCACCCAACACAGAATTCAGAAATCAGAGATCTGACAGCCGTGGTATTACTCCTGATTCAGAACCCGCTGTAACAGCAAAGTGACAGTCTTCATTTCTTTTCCAGGGCAGCATAACACCAACTGACTTCTCCCTCCAAAAATGCTTCCTTCCGTATGAGAGCAGAGTCTTTACTATATACTGTGCAGCAGGTGCTCTGCTTGTAATCCTGGTACTAGCTCATTTTCAGCTTCTCACGCCACCATTTTATTTTGCTCAGCGTTTAATCAGTAAGCATAAAGCAGTATGAAGAGCCAGACATCTGCATTCAGTCACTGAAATACCAAAGCTGAGAACAGTCAAACATCAGACTATATTCATGCCAGCAAATTACCTAATTTGATTGCTAGTCTGAAGGCAGGTTGCATTTACACATACCATAGAAGTCCTATACAGCTGATATGACTACTACAGGATAAATAATTAACTGAAATGAACGTTTCATGCTGTACAAAAATACTGTATTCTACAATCAAATGAGTCCTTTTCCTGCTATAATTTTTGTATCAAATATGTATATTAAAAGTTTAACTGTACATTATGTAAATCCTATAGCCTCATCACTTATCTGCACTAGTGTCTTACCCTGGTGGAGGCTCAGTCCTGCAAACTGGAAACATTTCTCTGTTTTATTGCTGCATGGCCCTTCTAATGTCACACTTCTGTTTGTTAGGGTCAGGCAGAAACTAGATATATCAGCTCTGAGAGATGCAGATTTCCGTAACCTTTTTAGGATGTCGTATGTAAGGGACTGTGGTTTTGGGACAAGAAATCTTCCAGTTCCTGACACATTAAATTGTTAGCTGACTACAATTTGCAGTTATCGTCTACCAGACAACAACGGGAAGAAGCTCGTGGATCCAGTTTGCTGATACACACTTGAAACCTGCTTAAAAAAAAATTAGGGTGACACCTCAAGCTGCTATTTTTAAAAAGATGTGCTATGATGAGCTTAAAAAAAGAGGGCCCTATTGCATCCCAGAGATCTGTGTGGTGAGGGGCCCTCCAGTTGCCGATCTTCTGCAAGAAGGAAGGTCAAATACAGCTGCAGTAACATTATCCTATGCCTCGGCCCTCAGTCTATGGACAGATAGGGACAGGAATGTGCGTTATTTTAGACTCCTGCAGGGCTGCCAAGTTCTGTTAACTTATTGTAGAGTCACGTTTTGAACTGCACTAGCTCTTGCGTGGGGAGGCAGAGGCCGCCAGCCACGCCGCAGCGCACGGCAGAGCTGGGCCTCAGGCCCCCGCCTGGAGGGCAGCGCGGAGAACGTAAAATCTGAGCTCAGCGTCTTCGCATGCTGTGTATGAGGGAAGAGGCGGCAAACCTACTGCTTCTCCCCACCCACCCCAGAAAAACCAGAGGGACTATTTCACACCAAGACCAGTTCTCCTGCTGACATTCCTGCAGAGGCTGGGAGCTCCTGGGCTGGGGGTTGTTTTTAAAGAAAAGACTACCTTTTGTTATTCGCTCTATTACTTTCTTTGGCATGGGAAGTGAGAGAATCTTTGCATTTGGGAACTTCTTTTGTTTATTCTTAGTTTATTCCACCCAGCCTTTCACTTTCTGGGAAATATCTGATGACTAAATTGAACATACAGATATCCAAGAATACACATTTCTGGGAAGAGGAAATGGTCATATTATAGTATCTAAACTGGGACTGTTTACCATCAAATAGAAACAAGTTCTCAATTCGCCTGTAGTCTGAATTTAAGAAGATGACTGACTGGGGTTTATGACTAATAACGATGTTTATAGTAGGAAGTTAATCAAACCTGCTGATTTATATGCCAGTGTGGGGAATGTGTTAGCTCTTTATCTCTCGCTAAATTTAAAATGAAGTGGGGGGAATGGTCCAAAGTCTGATAAAACACTCTATAAAGTAATGTAGTCTAACACTTCTCTAGGTTTCTGTTATTGCAACTGTAATTTTAGACATTTGTACAGGTTATCTTGGACACAGGAAAAGTATATAGTCACAGACATAAAACACCTATGTATAAAATATAAAGCAGTGTTATAGTTACTAAAAAGGACATGCCTTATTGCTACAGCAATTCTTGCTTTTTATATATTGTACTGTACCACAACTTGTTTTGAGAATGTCATTTGCATAAATTATTCAAGTTTGAGAAATATTCACACATTTTGATTCTACAATATTTAAAATAAAACAATTTTCTAATGTGTCTCTTTATTAAAAGAGAAATAAAAATGTCATCTTGTAATTCTCTTAGGCCAGACACAAGGGTTTATACACCTTTTTTTTTTTTTTTTTTTTAGTTCTTTCTCGCTATTTACTTGCACAATGAAAGCCGCTGTTGGTACAAAGATTGAAGAGCTCTATATAATGGTGCTTTACACATTCACAATCGGTCTGTGCAATTGTGAAGTTCTATGAATGACCAAAGAATTACCAAACATATTTTCTAAATATAAAGGAAAAAAAAAATCCTTGGTTCCCATTAAAACAACACCAGGTTGCAATTTGGACACTTGAATGAATTCCAATGTTTTAAAGCTGAGACTTCAAAAGAGAAAGGCATGTTTGCTGCAACATCCGGTGACTGTAATACCTTACTTGGAAAGGTAAGTGGTTAATTTGCATAATTTATAATTTTTATACTAAAGAGCATTTTTATATAAACCAGAAAAAAATCCCTAAACTCTACAGATAAAGTTCTTACCTCCAGTCACTGCTGCAGGTAAGGTTGACATCAAGCTGTACAGCGCAATCAAAAACATACTTACATCTTAGCTCATTTTACAGGTACAGCCATAATCAAGGCACAAAGATCTTCTACAAGTATTTTTCTTCAATAAAGTTGTACAAAATAATATTACATTTTACAGTCTGTACAATATAATAAACCAGCAGTAAAACAAAAAAATATATATAGGGAGAGGACTGTTGTCCAAGAATGATCTGAACTAAAAGGATCATTTGTGGACAGCACAAATAACGTAAGTGAGGGTGGTAAATTTTCTGCCTCGATGCAACAGGCTGAAAAGTAGCTGTAATTCAAATGCCTGAGGTGTGCAGAGACACTTAGCTCCAAAACCCCAGAAAAATTGCTTTGTCTTCACTATTCCTCTCATTATCTACTCTACTTCCTGTGCCAGTAACGGCTTAAAAGAGGAGGTCACTTTATCAGTTGACCTGCAACTCAGAAATGCTAAAAACTGTGACAGAGTAATAAATATTGTGGTGCTGCTACATTGTGTGTCTACTTCCTCAACAGTATTTAATAACCTGATACAAAGTGCATTAATCTTTTTTTCACCCATCAAGTACTCTTCAATGTCATGTTAAAAAGGAAACCCACACAGAGGGATAGGTATGACTTTAGTGTCATCTGGCTGACAGTTTGAACTGACGTTAACCTGCTGGAAAAAATTTAGCAGGTCACGCTCAGTTGAAAAAACAAAACCTAAGGGAACAGAGGTAGCCAAAGGGCTTAGTGGAATGACGAAGAAGTGGCATGTCAAAATAAAGCACAAAAATAGTCCCAAAAAGCATGAAGGAAAAACAACCCAAACTTGCTTCAAATCAGCTTTAAGGTTAAATAATTAAAGTAAACAAAGTGAAGAGACTGACATTTCTATAGTATATTCTTCCACCCTGTGTGGGGTAGTATCAAGAGAAAGAGTAAGGAGCAAAGAATTTAAAACCACAGGTTCCACGGTGATCCCCCTCACAAGAGTTCGTACTGGCGGAGATGCATCCTTTGAATGATGTCTCGACAGTCGTTGAACACTCTGCGGATATTTTCTGTGTCCACTGCACATGTAAAGTGTGGGTAGCAGTAATGCCTGCCATCTCCGCTCGCTGTACTTATCCTCTGTGGAAAGAGTGAGGAAAAGAAGGGTCAGGGGCCCTGCCACGAGAAGTTTCACATCTTGGCAGTCTATAGACTTACGGAGTACCAAGAAACCTGGGAAATGCTGTATATAGATCATTAAAACAAACAAAACAATAAATAAAAAAAAAAGAAGGAAGGTCTGTGGTCTAGTCCAACACGAATCACAAATTTGAAACAAAGATAAAAAAAGTTATGAATAATATTATGGGGTCAGTATATTACGACTCTGTAAGAGCCACTGATGCGATCATCATTTGCGCAAGCTATTATCATCTGCACATCACTGCGCAGCTCATCTGTGCTGCTGGCAGCACTGCAGTCTGCCACGCACCTGTCCCGGGGTTTTTTTTCTCTTCTTTTTTTGGTGCCATCATGTGGCAAATTTCTGAACTCTTGTTTTAAATCAGCAACACAAAACTGAAAACCTCCCAGTTGTGAAGGTAGTAGTGGCAGAGAAGAGCACCCTACTGCTGCTGCTTGAAGGGCCCTGAGGTTACCTTTACTTAGCGCACCTATCAAGCCGGCCAAAGACCTGGTATCATTATTGAGACCAGAACATGGTGGAATTATCACTAGAGTGGATGGGTTCCTACAGAATAATAAAACAAGCACAAATCCAGTAAACATCAGGCCACACAGAATTAAATTTTCGCAAGGCTACTGCACAACTTCTTAGGTTGCTAACTTAAGCTCCAGCATCACTTCACCTGTGGTTACCTTGTTAAAATTCCCCAGAATCTTAAAAAATATTTTTTAAAAATTACAATTTTGTTCTGTACTACTATGGGACTGATAACTATAAATCCATTCTAGATCCTTATCTTGAAGAATATATACGGAATGCCACGAAAGCAGAAGGTCAATTCTCTGGATAATAATTTTTATAAATCTTTTCCGAATTTTATTACAAATGATAATGGCTAAACAAAAGACACTGTTTTATCTCTCTCTGGCTACACTATATATTTTTCATACAGTGATTTATTTTACATGTGGGATTGACCTTTTAAATACCTACAGCTACAGATATGCAAAACTATAGACATTTAGAAGCCCTGATTAGATCAACAAGAAATTGTAGACTTTTGCAGGTAACTTAGATAACATTAGATATTCAACACTAATTAAATAGGGGACTTCCAAATGTATACCAAAAATTATTGTATTCTTACTAAGCTACATTGAATACCTAGTTCAAAGATTTCCCTCATGAAAAATATTTAATAACCTAGTCAATTGATGAGTAAGTTGTTCAGACCATATTTGAAGCATGAAGTACACTAAACAATAATGAAACAAGAAAAAAAAAAAGTTTTACAAATTACTGCAATGGTGGCAAGATGCTGAAACTCAATTAAAACGTAGATTGTATTTGTCTGCCTGCAGGACACAGGCCTCCAAATCTCCCAGAAAGGTTTGGGGAGAGCACTGTCTTGTAAAGTTTGGGGGAAATCAGTCTCTGAGGAACCCAAGGGCTGAAAAGACAGTGGTGTGCATGGACATTCACAATGATACTAATTTTAAAACAGTAAAAAGTGCAACAGAGGTTCTATTTTTGATACAATAGCTGCTTTACTTCCCCCCCCCCGCAGATCTGTTCTGTATGGCAGTGGTATAATGCTGCCACTCAGATGCAGCACGGAGAGAGCAGTTACTAAACATTTTTTTTCCTTGGAGAAAAAAAAATTGTCCCCTCAAATGATGGTCCAGCCTGCCTTCCAACTACTGCTGCACTTTTTCAGTCTTGCAAGCCTCGGAGCAGGTCAGCCCTGGCCTGTTGCAGGGATCTACGTCTCTTTTGCTCTGCACGGTTTGAGACGGACATCTATACGTGCAGCCTCCAGCTGATATTGCCATGCTTGCCCTCATCCCTTCCAGTGCTCTTCCTTCGAGCAGCACAGTCTCAGTACGCTGTTAACGAGCACATTAACATGTCCGCATGGTCTGCACACAGCAGTTACGTACTGTAAGGATGCGAGAGGGGGATCAGACTTCCACTCTGACGTGCTCTTTCTAGGACTAAATGTTATACGCTGTCAGTGAGGGATAACGTACAAACACTTTCAGTGCCACCCAGACATGGGTAGTAGAGCACACACCACCCTACTGACCCAACGTTCAATCTTTTTCTTGTGTTTCAGTAAAGTAAGTGTTCTTTAACTAAGAATTCGCTTGTGTTTGTGATGCACCGATTCCACTAACGTCTACGGTAGTAAGCTGCCTACAATGTTCTGGTGATACCTGGTTACATATAAAGCATGTCAGAGGACTTATTTTCAAAATGTTAAGTTTTTTTTTTTGTCCCCTGACAGCTCTGTAGTTCTCTCATTTTAGGACAAATGCAATATTTTCACCCCTGCTCAAAACTCATTAGCACTGGTTCAGAGGGGAAAAAAATATCCCCTGGGACAGCAATGAAAGTACATTTACCTTCCTGTAACACAGGCGGGAATATTTAATACTGGCATCCCTATACTGCGGGGGTCAGGATGAGAGTTTTCAGTGAGGAGCCAAACGCACTATTTGTGTGTTTGAGCAGCAGCTCCCCACCTCCAAGGTTCAGATTTTTAAAAACCAGCAGCAACCAGAGGGGCCGTGCCACTGCTTTAACAGGGGTTACCTATACGCTGGGGATGTATTAAAACAAAACATCAGCAGCTGGAGAGCCCTGTGTACAAAACACCAAAATGGGGCTAGGGAGTAGCCTAAACAAGGAGAACATGAGCACACTGCCTCCCTTAAGAGTTTGGGAGGAGAAAGGACGTGCCTGTGCCAAAGAAAGTATAATTTCCTACAAGGTACATTTCCAGGAACGGGACGTGCCCTCCCCAGCCCAGCCTTGCAGCACGGGCACTGGCCAGGTGTGCGTCCAGCCAGCCCTTGCCCACCGCTCCCCCCATTACAAACCAATGTTGCTGAGCAGCCAGGCCTGCCGCCCCAGCCCCCAGAGGCCACAGGTCCCCGCACCAATTCTGAAATCAGGAGACGATGTATTTTGCCTTCCTAATACTCATATACTACTGTGTAGCAATAGTTGTTGGAAATGTGTTTACATTTAACCTTCTTCTAAAATTGTTCAAATTACATGCTTAAAATTTGCCACTACCAGTGCCTATAGCCAGGTAGAGTTTTAAGGGGTGCAGTGCCATGGTGGTGATTTTCACACATATCCGCGCCTTATGCAGACCCGCTACCGTGACAAAAATCGCAATAAAGCTTATAAATGAATAAAAACAGATTTCTCCGAATCGTGTCTGAAAATTTAACAGAGCGGGACAAGGAAAAGGTCATAAATGAAGAGCCTTGGAAAGAAACATATAAAGCAGAGCCAAGAAGGCCGTAGGTAGAAAATACACACCTTTTCTTCCTTGCACCTGGCTAAGGATATCAGACCCCTCCCCAGCCTGTATGCTGAGCTTATTTCCCCTGTCGCCTCTGCCACCCCCACTCTGAAACCTCAGCCCTTTGTGCCTGACCCCACCAAACTGGAAGTCGCTGTTTGTACTCGGCCTTTGCCCACCTCGCCCTCCCCACTGGGCCCACGCATGGCCTCCATTACTTGGGGCACACGCAGGCTGTTCAGACCATTTATGGAAGCAGAAACACCTTGCTTGCAAGACTTTCATTTCAAACAGCCCAAGAGTTTAAAGCAACTGTTCAAATGACTATGTCCCTCTGTTTCTTTACGCTGAGAAACCAAGCACAAACCCAGGAGAGAGAGATGCCCCCTCCCCTCCCTACCTACTTCGTAGGTGGCCTCTTTCTGTAACACCAGAGAGTCATCGCCGGTGAGGACCTCACCCCTGATGTGTGTTTTTTTAAATAATGAAAATAGATAAAGGTGGTGAGTTTCACCCTAGTTTCCCCATAATTTGGTTCTCTTGGACCCTCCTTCCAAACTGGATACTGTCACCTGCTTCACAGCATTTCAGCAATACCACAAGAGAGATTTGGCTTGAAGTGGGTTTTTTTTCAGTAACTCTTACATTAACACAGCGCAATCTGACATTTTTCCTCGGAATCCGGAAGATTCAGGCAGTGAATAGAAATCCCCAAAGTGTGAACACAGTTAATTGCTTCTTTGTTGTTGCATCAACAGCTGTAAATCTAACAACACTTGCAAATGCATAATGACTTTAAAATTCTTAATTCTAATGATTAAATTTGTTCTCTCAAACACCCCCATACAGTTTCTACCAGTAGGGCAAGATGGATGAGCTTTGGTTCTGGTCTCCATTACTCCTTTGCACTGTGGGAACAACTCGATATGAGTGAAGCCATAGGTGATACTGGATTAAGCCCTCTGTTTCTGATAGCGGCGCTGGGCTGTGATCGTGTGCCTGATAACTGCTTGTATCCGCGAAATGTAGACAACGCCTCTTCAGCTCCAGCTTTGGAGGAAACCTTAATTGCAAGAATAACTGTGACCAGACAAGGAAACTTTCTTATGATTCCTCAGTAGGGCCATGACACCAGTCCTAAGGTGAGGCAAACCTCCTAACTGGCACAACAGAAATCTTATCTAAGGACAAAATCTGCTTTTTTGTTCATTCCCTCTTGCCAGCTCACCACTGCCAAAGCTCTTGGAGGAATGCAGGATGAAAAAAAAAAAAAAGCCTATTTGCTTAAACATGGACTGGACCGATACACAAAATAAACATTCAAGGCAACAGCCAGTAGCATGTTACAGGTAAAGACGACCACAGAAAACCTCACTAACTGGCAATGGAAACAGTGCTCGGCATTGTCCCCCCGTGCAGAGAGTGAGGGCTGCTGGTACCCACGCCGAACCCGGGATCAAGCAGGCAGGCACACGACCGTTTTCAGCACTAGCACTTACTTGCTGTGTGACACTGTGCAGAGCAGGTAACTTTATATAAAATGGGCATAAAAATGCACAAGCACTGGGGAAGGTTCTGCAAGACAGGCAGCTGAAAAGAATTAGGGAATTGCCAGACGTTCTCCTCTCCTTCTAGCTTTCTGCAAAAACCCATCAGTTTTCCCTAAATAAACTACGCCATCTGCCAGCATTTCCTATGACAGAATCACACGTAAGATCAAAATTACTCACTAAAAACTCATCCCGGATGAAGAACTTGGCTCTTGTGACTTTGGGGTCTTCTCCTGCATCTGGTGTTGCTGTTCAATTAAAAATAAATGACATCAGAAACATGAAAAGCAAACAATCATCCACTTTTCACAATAAGAGATTTAATAAGAAGGAAGTAGTCCTTCAATACAGAAATAAAAATGTGAAATACCCTATCCCAATAGGTAGTTCTAACATGGAAGGGTACTGTAAAACCTGACTATGCATTTAACATATTTTAAGAACTCGAAAATTGCTGAAATCGTTGCAACAATGTCATCAGTCATATCATAAAGAGGCTTACTCACAACCGCAAGTTTGTTCATACAGACATAAAACAAGTGGGAGTTAGGATTTATCAGAAAATATGACTAGAAAAAGCAGCTGAGCTGTTCAGTTTCTGCAGCAGAACAGCATCTCTTGAATAAAGCTTCCACAGGCAGGAATTTGGGTTTAAAAATGGTTAGTCCAAGATTACACTTGAAAAAAATGATAGCATCAAAAGATCTTTTAAAATATATATTTTATTTCCAGGCCCCAAGTCAGCAGAATACTTAGATATACTGCCCATCAAGGTGCCTTAGGTTAAATTCTTCTTGAGCGGGAGACTCATTGGTCAGTACTAACTGTTTGTTGGCAGATGAAGTTATCTCTATCTAGGCCATGTAACAACTATCTTTACTATAAGTGAAAAAAACAATACAGTGAAGAGATAACCTATTCATTTCCCTTCAGTGTGATTTCTCCTCATCTAAGATACCAAACCAGATGCTTATAAACATAATATGGTAAAGGGCAGAATTTAACAGAATACGGAAACATATTTTTTACTCTCATCTGTAGTGCTAGGGGTAAACATAGAGCAGCAGCACAATCAGCAGCATCTTAGAGTTCAGTGCTGCTGTCCTTAAATAATGTCAGTTGAAATTAAAGAATAAACTACAGGTTAAAAATAGAGAGCTGCTTCATGTGTCAATATTCTGGATCACTTTGGATATCCGCTGTGAAATCCTGCTGAGAAACACCAAAAGCTACTTTATTCTCACAACTGGCTTACTATAAAAAAATGTTGAAAATTTACCCAAACTCTGTATATATGTGGTGTATGTTTGGGAGAGGGAAATTCGGGTGATGGTGACAGAACATTTCTTCTGAAAGCCCTTAGCATTGTAAAACTGGTGCCAGGTTAAGTCAGATTTTAGGCCAGTTTATTTATCCTCCCTACCTGAAACTCAGCATCACACTCCTGAAATTCCAGACCCGAATGAAAGCTGAAAATAGCTTATTAACATCTTCACTTCTATAACCTAGGCTGTTGTTGATGGTTAGTGGAGAACGAAAGCCTTTTCTGACAGGTGGCTGCAAGCGCTACGCCAGGGGCATCACTTGGGTAAGGCAGACGCCAGTGGTCAGAAAGTGCAAGTTTTACCACTTTTGCCAGACACAGACCTGAGATATTTGGTAGCCTTCTGCCTGGTATAAAAGTGGCTTACTTATGGAATATGTTGTTGCAGTGCAGGAATCATTGTACTCCTCAAAATGATAAGAAATCGAACCCATGCTAATCGCTCCATCGTCACAGGTCTATTTATTGATGTGGTTTTCCTCCATTAAAGTTCCCTTGCTGGTCTGCTGGGCTTCCCGTCAGTATTTGCAAAGGCTGAAGTTTACAGTGTTGGAGGATGCAGAATGGCTGCAAAATAAGTCTAACGAATCCCTAACAAAGCTGAGCACCGCAGGAGGCCCAGGCAGAACCATCTGGCAGGGGAGAGACATGCCTGGCAGCTTTGCTTTCCTGGGACTGTGGGTTGCTCCAAAACAGTGGAAGGCAGGTGCCTGGACCCAGCCCCCCACACTCCTCCCACACCCCCCCCCCCCCCAGCCAGAGCCTCTTCAGACCCTGCCCGCGCTGGGGCACCTCCGAGCTACATGCTGCCAGCACGCTCCTTACCTGACCAACAGTTCGTGTTAAGGAACGGTGTGTGCTTGTGAATTTGTGTGTGTGTGTGAGAGACAGACAGAGACAGAGAGAGGAACTATAGGCTGGGCTATGCCAGCAGGTCCAGTCCCTGCGTGGTGAAAAACCTTACCATCCTCAGGTACAGTATAATGCGCGTATTCAGGAAAGTAATCTTCGATTTTCGATTTCCCTGCCAAGACTTTTTCAGCCAGCATGTCCTGTTTATTCAAGAACAAAATGATAGAAATGGTCCGTAACCACCTGTCAAAAACAAACCAAATGTTTGTGTTATCTCTGACACCTTAATCAAGGAATACACATCACTTCAATAGAAAATTTACTGGTTAACCCTGCGTGGACAGAGAGTGAAGTAGTGTGGAACGTGCTTCAACAGAAAAAAAAGATGACCTAAATTATTGTTTTGATTGGGTTGCACCTGTGCTGGTGGGTATATTTACAGGATCTGTAAATACATTTATAAAAACTGCAGTAGACATTGCTGAAGGGAGCAGTCTTCAAATAGTTTTCTAAATTATCTTTTTGATATCGAGTTGGGGAAATGATGACATTTCCTAAAAGCACTGCCATCCAAAACCAGACATTACTGTCCACTTGGTTGGGTTGTGCTGAAGCAAAAGGCTGGAAAGCTGCCTTCCCTCAGACTGCTCTGTCTTAGCTATTTGTTCATCCACACAGACAGCCCGTCTTTTAGGGTGGCCTGTATGACACCTGATGAATCAAAAGAAAATAATCTCTTTTCTTCCCCAATTAATACCTAGCCATAACTGTGACGATGTGCCTTTGGGACTTGAGCTTAACATTCTTCCTCACTCTACCTTCAATCACTTGTCAGTGCAGAGCATCCTCATAGGTATGTGCTGAAAACTTCATTACCTTATTTTGTGTATTGTTTTTACTCACTCTCTATCAGGAACCTATTCAGATTGCTATTTGGTTACATATCTATAAATTACATGTACTGTGGCAGGATGGCAATTTAATGGCAGTTACAATTGGATTAGATCTGAAATATCATCCCACAAGGCAAAGAAACTGTGCGCTCTCAGAGACAAGTCTTACGAGAGCGGCTGCCCACGCGGGTATCGAGTGCAGCACCAGCCGGTGAATCAAATGCAACGCCAACAGCTAGCTGCTCCTGCTGCTGCAATTGAGGAGGAGAGGAAATGTACTTTGGAGGATGCTCTCAGTCTCGGCCAAGCAGCATAGTGACGCCAGGAAGGGTCTCCCCTGCTTCCCTTCTGGCAGCCACCATGGGGAGCTCGCCCTTTCCAAGCTGTCCCCACGCCCTGCGTCATTTTGGCAGCAGCAGCGAAACACCGTGTGCACCGTCCCCGCGCCATGGCCCCCACGGGGGAGGGGTACACACCATGGGGTCACCCTGCGACATGGCCCTACCTAGACATCTTCTGAATAAGCAATCTGAGCACATAGTAAGGGGAGTCCTATTTTGTAAGGAATTGAACTGTAGCTAAATTGGGGAGGGTGGGTGGGAAATGAGGTATGTTTTACCTATTATTCCAGATACTTTTGAAAAGGTCCAGGGATTCCCGTAGTCTGTTTGTGTTATTGTCTTCCCTTATTACCATGTTGTAGCTGCTGCAAGCCACAACGAAGATGATAGCTGTGACATCTGGGCAGAGCACACAAAAGAAAGAAAGGAGAGAGAAAAGAACATCTCTGTTATGCCAGCACATACTCCTTGGGTAACACTGCCATTACTGCTCAAACTGCCAAAAATACCTGAAGAAAATATCTATAACACTTGGACTCCTGTATTAGTGACACACTATGTATGAATATGAATACTAAGCTGCTCAGACCTCAGAGAATAAGTTAAAAATAAAAATGTGAAATATTTTTACTTACCATTAAAGCATTGGATCCATTTTCTTCTCTCGTCTCTCTGGCCACCTACATCAAACATGCTGTTAAAAAGCCATAGGATGTTATATCACTTATGTGCACTAGGAAAGTCACACGAAGCATGCAGCACGAGGGTTCAGTTTAAAAATCTGACAGCCCCAAGGACAGCAGCAGTAAAATACTGCCCGAAGGGGAGAGAGATCTGCTGATGCCGCACTGCATGTCAGGAGCTCTGCTGATGCTGCGCTGCTTGTCAGAGAGCTGCACAGCTCCACCTGCGCCACTCTGCCAGGAGAAGGCTACTGAACCCATAAAATGAGAAATATGCTCTTTCCCAGGGCAAGTGTTGGCCTTTGCAGCCCACAGAAGCGCATGTGGCATGTAAGGGTGGACCTACTATACTATAAATAAGGACAGGTTTTGGCATATTTTGAAGAGTGGTGGGGAGAGTGCATCTCTGTAAGGAGGAGGACATGGGGGAAGCTCTGCCCCGTCAGCACTGCCACCTTTCTGGGTAGGAACTGGTGAGTGGAGGCAGCCCGACGGCGGGTGTTTTACAGAGACATAGCATAAAACCTTGACAAACACAGAGCATGCAGCCCTCCAGAAGAAGGGAGACATTTAACTCTCCTTGTCCCACTGTACAAATTCTGACTCGCGGCAGGATTCCGACTGACTTCTGCAAGACCTTATCCCCAAAAGTACATTATCAGTTTACAGTGCTATACCAATGAACCAGTTAGTAAAAACAGCCACAAACAACTCCACAATAGAGCATCACTAATACACATAACTCATACCAGCTCTTTTTGCAAAGTATGAGGCAATTTTACGAGGACCTATGGACAGAGAGCTAAAAAAAAAAAACCAAACAAAAAAACCCCCCGCTCCCACCCTAAACCTACTATATCAAGCACACATGACCACAGACATCTGAACTAAGCTGTTAAAAATTAGTATGATATTCATAAATTATTACTAATAGACTTACTGGAAATTTACTTTATCTACTTGAAATCTTGTTTCAAAAATCCCTGATGTCAACACTCTGCATCTTAATAGGTCCTGGAAATGAGAACGCAGAAGCTGATTAGCAAGGTTTTTTTCTAAACTCATTTTGTTTTTAAAAGCACGGAATATTATTTTCCATGAAAAGTCTTAAATGTTCCATTTAATTGAAGTTCAATCAGACTTGGTAAACCTGCATTTGTCCATACTGACACAGTGGATATACACAAACATTATCTCTGCATTTGGTTTGTGCACGCTCAGAAAGCAGTAGACCCTATATACATTCTCCTTACTGCCCACTGAAACCTGTTATTGATGGTCATACAATTTTGTGTGTATGCGATGTGGATAATGAATTCTGAAGTTACAGAAAACTAAGAAAAATGTTATTCATGTTGTAAAGTCAAGTATTCAAATGTTAGAAAACTCCAGATTTACAGTTGCCCAGGCAAACCTTAACTCTGCCCTCCTTTGTATTGAATGAGACAGGAATCCTATCGAAATAATAGCTTACGACTGAATAATTAAAGCTCTATTACAGAGCACAGGGGAACAGAATTTAGGTTGTATGTAAATCTGGCATTTCTTTCTTATTTTTCAAACTAGCAACACTTTACAACTTAAATAACATTACTTTAATAATTAAAAAACTAATAATTTTCTAGATTCTCAAAGGAAGTACGCAAAAACAATTTATGATGCATACCTCAGGCAACTAGCTCACCATGTGCCATCGTCATCACCAGCAGCACTTTTAACCTTGACTATCCAGCACTGCTGCTCGGGCAGTGGGTGCAGAACAAAATCGGAGGCTGGAGAAAGCTGCCGGCTGCCTGATGGGGATGAACCTCCCTGAGCAGCCACCTCTTGGCACGGCTGCCTGCCTGGGGAGCACTCCCTTCCTGGGGCAAGGGAAGGGCTGCTCAGTCTAGCTTAGCTCTCCTTGCCACGCAGTGGCTACGAAAGCGGGGAGGGAAGGAGGCAGTCAGTGGTGCAGAGTCCAAGCACAGCTTGCCTTTTTCCCCTACCCTACCATCTACTGCATCAAGTACTCTGGTAGCTGGCAAACCTCGGCTGCTTTGACAGCCGCATGAACTCAGCTGAAGGCCACTTATTTAATTTTTTTTAGTTATTTTATATGTTACTGTCATTTTCTGTCACTTTCTGACATTTATTTGTTATTGGACTCAGTCATTATTTTGGGATGGTGGAAAAAAAATTAAAGAAAGCAAGGGGAAAAAGGAACGTAGTGATTTTTACCAGTTAATTCAGCAGGACAACTGATACAGCATAATAGGATGAAAACCCAAAAGCAAAAGAGAATCCCTCCTTTAGAGCAAAAGTTTTCTGCCTGCCAAATACCAAAGGCCTCTTCTGATCTTTGGAGACACAGGGCATTTCTTCCCAAAGGAAATATCAGGAAAAATTTCTAGATGATGAATGACTGCTCCAGGTAGAGAAAGGCTTCTCAGAAACAAACAAGTCAACACTAACAAATAACGAAAGCAAAAATGAGGCTTTGCTTCATTGATTTCTCTCTCCAGCTGAGTGGTATCGATGCTAAAATCAGACCATGATGTCCAGACGGAGTAAATCTCAGTGCTACTGCTTTGGTCTGAAAATAACTTGAGGGCTTTAATAATTGATCCTATATTGGGTCGACTATACAAGTTTCACCTTAGAATACAACGCATGCTACTTTTTACTGCCTTCTCTTTCAGGATACGGTCAGAGTAATTGGACAGGCTTGTGGTTATAGACCTGAACTAGGTCTGAAGGAACAGGCTCTGCTCCACATACTTCCTTGTCTGATCTCTGGCAAGTCACTTTGTTTCTCTGAATTTCAGTCCCTGATTGCACAATGAGATTTGGCAATTGTATTTTTTTCAGGGCATCCACCCGTTATACACCTTGCATGGTTAGACTGAATTATCCAGTGCAGGGATTCTCTTCTGCCACCTGTATTTGCAGTTTATGACATGGCCCACAATCTTGGCTGGGACTACTAGATGACAGTGGGACACCCGGACTGAAAAAGAATAACCTCAGAATAAGTTTGCCAAAGAGACATCCTGCCCAAGGAAACTACACAGCCTGAGCTCAGGGAAGGCAGCCAAAGCCGTGCACCATGGTGAAGCCCTTTCTTATTTCAAGGCTGCACCACTTCAGCCTTAACTTTCCTGAATGTGTTTGTCATTAGAGCACTCTATCAAGATGTATCATAACATCTGGGAAAAAAGTGTACTGCCCTGAAAATAAGGCTTAAATAGAAACTATCCTGCCCATAGGAGACGGACACAGGCTGGAAAGAAGGTGTCTGCATGCCCACAGAGAAGTCCACAAGGCCTGCTGCTGCCACTGGTCCTCTCCCCTGAATTTGGACACTAGATCCACTGCAGGCTTCTGCCTCTGAAGGACCCGTCTGATGGACATGGGAAGCCTCCCTCCGGGTTTCCATCACCTCCACTGTTAAAATAGAACACTGCTTCTGTGTAGGGAAGGCTGGTGAGGGAAACCGTAGGCTTTTACGTTTATGTTTTATGTTCCCTTCACTTTGTTTGCGGGATACAGAATGGAAAGCAAGAAGAAATAACAGACGTATTACAGGAATCACCGACCTACATATAATAACAGTAAAAGACAAGTTTGCACCACCAAAAGCCTCTTCTTCTTTAATATCCATTACTTAAACTGCTAGACTGTATTTTGATATTATGCGGTATGCCCTATTTCAGCTGCTGTTGGGACTAAAATAAATTACATAAAGAATTAATTCATTCCAATGGGCATCTTGGTTCAGACCCTACCCCATTAGTTATACTAACCTGATCTGTGGGTGTGTAGTCATCCATGCTGACGCTGTCAATTCTTTCTAAAAAGCTAGAAGAAAAATAAACATGCACTAAGATATGTAAAATACTATCTAGTATAACACTTTTCACTACCTTTTCTGGTCTAGACTCCCGCTGCAAAGCAAAACACAAGTCCAACCGTAAAGGTATGAGCCCAATGATTTACTTACATTGATTGAGGTTACATTTTCTGAGCCAAACAACCTTCTACCCAGACTTTGTTTCAATACAGTGCTTCTACACTTACCGTTATGCAGTACCCACAAGCGGTCCAAATGCAGTTAAATTTTATAATTTTGTGAGGTCCACTAAAAAATACTAAGACTAACCATGTGTCGTAACATATGGTTGTTAGACATTTAGACATAAAAAAGATTTTGGGGTTTAAAAAAGAAAATGGGGTGAAGTGTTGCCTTTATTTAGCATAATGCTAATCTAGCATAATGTTATGTTAATTATGGTCTCAGTAACATTAGCAGAAATGCTTGTTATACAAATAGATGTGGACTGACATGCTGCCCTCAAACACTGCAACTAAAGCATAAGAAGTGGAAAGCAAAACTGACATGAAGCACAGGTTAACCAGTCTGACTCTTTATGTTGCCAAAACTCAGTGAGATGCGTAAGGTGAAACAAAATCTTACAACTGCCAGGAAGGGCAAGAGAAAAGGGAACCAGGAAAAAAGGGAGGAACCACATTCTCCAATTATTTAAAAAAATCTTTTCAAGCTTTAATTCTTTCCCAGAACATGTTAGAATGGCAGTATTAAGGACATAGAAATGTGATTTTATATGTATAGCTGAAACAGGCAGGTTCTCCTCTCTCACTTTCACCCATTTCTTAGATTTTGTGTGAGCCCAGCTGGCTCATTTTCCCCGGATGGCCCATATGACTTAGAAGCTTTCTTGAATTTCTGCACTGTTGTTTGGTATTTGGCAGTGAATATCCCACTGGCTGACTCATCCTGCTACAATATTATCAAGATTTCTTGATTATCAACTGGCAAGTTTTTCCCAGTTTTACTTGGGTGTGCATGTGGAATCTACTTAATTGCAGTGGGAAAGACAAAAAAAGTGAACTCTTGACTTAATAATGTGACTCACTGTTAACACAGGGGTCACACACACTGACCAGTTGAAAAAACTACCCCCCAAAAAGCCTGTTTGTAATTCTCATAGCACTTTCCCACGGATATGAATTGAAAGGAAAAGAAAATTATGCTGAGTATATATTTACTTACACTGTTTTTCCTTTTTGAACCTCCATTGTTATAACAGGGAAACAAAATACAGTATCTACAGTTAGAATACCCAGCTTTTCTTTCTGGATGATCAAGGTGTGATGGCTAAGCATATTGTTTAAAAAATCACTGTTTAGCAGAACATGATGGGCGCCTGATAACAAAACTACACTGAACAAACTCTAAAGAAAAATCACCTTTTTACAAAACCTCCTCCCCCTCCAAAAGCCACCATAAACTTACATAAAGATATAAAAGCACATCTTTGTAGTCAGCTACAGTCACCCTGAGAAAACAGCTGTATTCCTTTTGGTCAGATGATTTTCATCACCTTGAGAAATTTGAGAATATTGATTAAGCAAAGTTTAACTTCAGTTACTCCCGCAGTTAATGCAGACACCGGAGCAGAGCGATGTGTTTTCAACTGGCGCACCTATCATTGACACAACTCCCATCTCGCGCTTGCAGCACACGAGATGAAACAAGAAGGCAAAAAAGCCCAAACCAAAAATGCCTTCAAGCTGAATCTCTTCCTAAACACAGAGTAATTTTCCTTAACATGGCTGTTCAGGCTGCACTCCTGTATTTCCAAGTCCGTTTCAAAATTTTCTTTCCAGTTTCTTAACAGTTTGATCTGACGGGCCTGGAAACAGCCACTTTTCATCAGGGTAAAAGGTTAGCAAGAGGGGTAAATCCAGGTCTCTGAGTGCAGTAAGGTGGCAACACCAGCAGGTTAAACAAGCCTGCAGAAAATGGGCAGGAGCCTGAAGGAGAGCTAGCAAACTGCTGTGCGCAGTGCAATTGCTTCCACAGCTCAGGATCAATAAATGCAACAGAAGTCAGGGGAGAAAATGCTCCTCAACTACGGCTGACACAGAAAGGGCTCTGGTTAAGAGTGTGGACAGAAGCGAGTATTTGTGCACAACTATGACTCCACCACAAATCTCACAAGACAGCATGAATCGGTGTTTTTTTGCAGAAGCATTCCTTCTGGAGTTGATGTATAAATCAGAGACGATACATCTTGTCTCCCCAATACCAAGGTCACGTTGGCAGAATTTATCCGAAATTATTAAATATGGTATTCAGTACCAATTCACATCTCTCTCACCTATACAACAAGCACTTCAGGAAGGTTATTGGTTGTCAGCATTTACATTTTCCAAACAGGCAAATTATGGTAAGGAACAGAGGAGTAAGTAACGCACGGTTACACTACAAATAATCCATGGCAGGGTTGGGAATGAGATTAAGTCTCCTAATTAGATGTCCTACGTATCAGCCCAAGTCGTCTTCCATTTAGAAATTGTCAGCCTCCTCCTGGTAAAAGGATCCATTTCAAATACCCTAAACTGCAACACCGCAGTTAAGGGAGAGTGAGCTCTGACAAATATCATGCGCTTAAAAAATACCACTTGACATAGCAGCTGTAATGTTTTATGCTTGTAAGGTTGCTGGCCACATGCGATCTATATTAAAATAAATGCAAAAATTTGCAAGGTTTTACCCGCTACCCCACTGTACCAAGCTGCAATGATATCACTAGCATCCAGTAAATAAACACGCAACTGCTATCAGGATTTGGCTAGATTTCATAGCTTTACAGAAAATTAACCTTTTCTGTGTGATGGACAGGCTTCCTAAGATTTCTTTTACAACTACATTAAATGTGCACTGAGATTTCTAGATGCTGAAACACAAAAAGCTATACTCTTACTTTTTCAAAAGAAAATCAGTTCTTGAATATCCTTCATATAAGTGCCTTACTTGGCTAATTAGCACAGTGTAAAAAAATACCTCTGACAGGCAAATGTACAGAGTAGGTACAAGTAATGGATTCCAGATGAGATAAGGAGTCAGTACTGCCTCATTACTAAATACGCTAACTTCATTCTCATTACTGTATTAAAATGGGAAAACTGGAATTGCTTTTCTAAATCATTTTCTAAAGAATGTTAATTTCTACTAATCCTAAATGCCTCTAATAATTATGTTCTGGCATAATATACATTCTTTTATACATATACATATATATACACACCAGCAAATTTTAAATTTACATTACTAAAATTTCAATTTAAAGTGCTTAAAGTATGAAGATACCTCCCAACTGTGGCAACACTTACACCTCCACTCAAAGAATCAGTGTGAGGAAAACACAACAGCAGAAAAATGAATTAAAATGGACACCGGCATCACTTATTCCCTCTTTTTAGATCCTGTTTTTTTCAGCTCAGGGATAAAATTATTTTCACAGAATTATGCCTTTTTACAATACTGACAGGTCTTCTATTTATGCAGCTTCTACAGAAACCCATACTCAGGATTTGTGTTAATTCTGCAGTAACTGCTTTGCATGCATGTGCAATGAACTTTAAACTCACGCACCCAACTCAACTGTGAATAAAACTATAACATATGATACAATATTTATATTTCTACTTCACAATTGTGTTTTTATTTATAAAGGATTCAGTCTGATAATTAGTACGACATTTAGGTTCTTAATTTTACGGTAGGGTGTTTTACATTTCCTAACATGAAACAGCACAAACTGCCTTTTTTTTTTTTCTTTTTTTTTTTTTAATAAATTAGGCAAGATATTGGAAGGAAGGTCTTCACTGCTGTTTGGAAGTGCAGCGGTTTTGTTTGCCAACAAATTAAAGCAAAGAAAAATGGACTGATAAAGTTAAAAAAAAATCACGAGCTACTGACATTATTATATCTATTATTAAGCTGATCTGTAGTTTTATAAATATCTTTAGTGAGTTTCCTAGGAAACTCAGCTGACACTTAGTTTGACAAGCAATCTCTAAATTTTATATTATGCAAGCTGTGAACACAAAAGTACAGGTTTTAGATGTGCCTGCCAGTGCCTGTGGGAACTATCAATAAGCATTATTCTCTTTCAAAACCATGGCAATTTGAGTAGCAGTAGCAGCTATATAAGAATTTCTGAAAAAAAGGACTCATAAACGCACAAACAAAGAGGAGGTAATCGTACATGAAAATCCTCTTCTTACCAGGTAAATCACTATTCGGCTCTGTATAGATATTGTGACCCCACAAACAAAATCACAATTAAAAGAAAAATCATGTCTTGAGAATAATACAATAGACAGAAAACCCATGCTATATTTGTAAGTGTATTTTGACATCCAAAGAATTGGAAAGATGAAGTGCTAAACCGCAGATCAATAGAACAAACTACACATTTTAATAAATCTTTGTCTACTTCAACCATTTTTTATGCTCTCACCCCAAGATTTCAAAGGCCTTGTATCAAACAGTTGCTGTGCAAAACAAGAACTCAAACTCATATCAAAATGTTTGTCTCTTTTAAAGAGGAAGGTAACGTGGCAAATCTTTAAGGCTGTAGCTTTAAGCTCTCAGAGTGAAGAATCTCCTTTATCCTCAAGTAAGTTGTCAGGGTCAGCAAACCTTTACATTTCTGACGGACCATTAAGAGCTTTGCAAACTCCTCAGCTAGGCTCAAAAAACAGCAGAAGCACCATAATCTACTATATGAAACCATCCAGGACCAAGACTTTGAATTCCACCCTCTTTGGACTGCAATAAGTCACAGGTGAGGCAGACATTTCACAATGAGAACACCTACCCCAGGTCTCCAGGGAGCTGAAATGGAAAAAATATCTTTTTTTTTTTTTTTAATTACAATCCTGTTAATTCTTCCTACAATATTTGAAATGGGAAACTATGGATTTCTGGTTTTGAGAATACCTTAGGCTCCACGGTTGGGCTTCAGGCAAGCTCACATTATTCTGATATATTTCCCGGTAACTGAGAAAGACATAATGAAAACAGCCCCCAGTAATATTCTAACCCCTAAAGGATTAATTTTCCCAAGTAATTTGCTGAAAACATCAGCGGAAATCCCTCAGAAGACGTTGGTAAAGTTTAACGGCTAAGGATTTTCCTGTCAGATTTAAATAGTCGCTATATTTTATACACAGCTTCCATGTGGTAGTGGAGTTTTCCCCCTCCCTCCCTCCCTCCCTCCATACCACCCTGCAGTTGCTTCCCACGAGGAGCAAGCAGAGCCGCGAAGGCAGGACGAGGCCGAGGGAAGAGGGGGACCGAAACCTGTTTTGGATCCACTCCGGCTCACCTACGCCGTTCTCCAGTTTTGAACGACCAACGGCTGCATAAGCTGTTACAGAAGAAAATACCCGGTGCGAGCACCGAAGATGCTACTGAAATAGAGTATTTCTTTCAAAAGGGTTAGAAATCGACGTAGCGATACTGCTTGTCACNTGCAGGGGGCAGCCTCTGCCCGGCCGGGCTCCCGCTCCCCCAGGCCTCTTCCCAGCAACGTCTTCGGAGACTGCGGCTCGGCTGGATCTGGCGGCGAGATTTTGCCAAAATGCAGGTGAAACCTCAATTTATAAAGATCTCTAGAATTTACCTTGCCTATCCTTTTTTCAGTTGTCAAAACCGTATTTTCCCAAGGCCTGCCAACCTCCCGCCAGACCTCAGGCCACCTCGCCCGGGGTTGGCAAAGGGCTGCTCGGAGATTACCAAGAAACGGTGGGATTTATCCACAGAAACACACCCGTCACCCATCCGCAACTCACGGCTTGCCAGCAGGAAGCTGGTGTGTCAGGAGATGAAAAGGTTAAACGGGAGGCTAAGAGGGAGAGCAAAGTACAGTCATGCCTGAAACCCGTGGGCTTGTTAACCGGCCAGTAAAGTTTGAGGATTTGCGGTTTAAAGCATTTGGCCAGCCCTCTCTGCTCGGGGCGAGGGGGGATGCGGCCGGGAGGCAGCTGGGGGCGGGTCACCCACCAGCCCGCTGGGGACCACGGACGCAGCCAGGACGTGGCATCCTGGGCTGCATGGCTTTTGGCGAAGCCGTGTGCTTCCCCACGGCAGCGCTGGCCGCTCTGGGCTTGCTTCAGAGGGAGAGAGGCAACAAGACGGGGAAGGGTCTCAGGCCACCAATGGTGATCTTTCCTAGACACGCAAGCGATGGCACTTTGTTGTCCCAGTGTCCATACCGCCTGCCGTTGGCACAAGCACCTCGAGAGGGAAGCATATAACCCGACTCGTCTTGTTGCCCCGGCCATGGCTCCTGCGAGCTGTGGCCCCAGCCACCATGAAGTCATCAAAAGCAAAGCCATCACGAGACGCTTTATTGGTACCAGCAAACTATGCCCCCCGGTAATCCCATGAAACAGGAAAACTCTAGTTTAAACCCCATTTACAGACAATGACTTTGGCTGAGACATTAAAAGCAAAGATGGATGACGATGGTCACAACTGAGGGCTCAGCACCATTCATGAGGTTACCCTTTCCCGTAACGAGCCAGACAGCTGGCAGCAATCAGGAGCGTGTTTGGCAAGGATAAAGAAAGATGGCTAAAATCTGTAGAAGAGTTTTCCTAGTCTATGGGCTCGGTTAAGAGAGTTTCCTAGCAGACTTCCATTTTAACCTCACTTTCTCCACCACTAAGTTGTCTTTTCTCAGTATGTACTGCAGAACATCTCTAAGATCATAGGCTTTGGCACGTGTCCAGCTATTAACCTACACAACTGCACAAAAAGTTCAACTGCATTAAATGTTTCAGATATATGAATAGTACCCCTCTTCTGCTTAATAACAGCAATCTCATTTTATTTTTTAAATTGAAAATACATGAACTAAACAAAAAAATTAATAAACCATATGACTTCCATAACTGCTCGCCCCCACTGGTTCCTTAAACTTGTTAAGAAGCAGTGTGAATTTTGGGAATGCATTTCTTCCTTCTAAATTTAGCAAACTAACCACTTTTTGGCTTAGCAGATGTTTTTGCTTTCTGAGCGAGAGGCCTATGGGGATCATCATTAACCCTCTTCTTAACATAAACACTGACTAAGACTTAAATCTGGAAAACTGTCATTCACACAGAAAGGTTAACAGGCTCCAGCAGAAACGAGACTCATCATCTGCAACTTCTGCTACGTGGGATCTCAGAGAAGAGGGAAGAAGACGGGCAAAGAGAGAGAGAAGAGGAAAGGTTATTTATTTATTTTAAAAGGGACAATGTTTTTCTATTGCGGGTGATCAGGCCTTTTATTCCCAGGGGTGCAAGCGGCCGAGCTGATGCAAAACACGGACTAAGAATGAAGCACTGATAAAATCTGAGGCTTAGACCGGCACATGCAGACCCTCCTTCTGACCACATTCATACCAGCTTGAATCCACTGACTTCAGTGAACTTTCTTCTTCCTCATGAGAGGACAGTCCTAGGCCAATCATAATTATATGTATATTGATACACCTGTGGAGCATTATACAGACACAGATTTGAGTTCTGCAATGTAAAGGCTGCACAGAGCACATTCTGCAATGAAAAGTGCAATTTTGAATAGAGGACCAAAAGATAATAACCTGAAAACAGAAAGCTTATATTGCATTATCCGGAGAGATCTGGATCCTGACTGCTTTGTGAGCTGATGTATGACAGACTAGGATCTCTTTATCCACTGTCTGAATCAAACAACTGTTCAACATCTTCCAGCAACTACAGACCAGCGCTGGAAGGGAAGCAGAGAATACCTGAAACATCAGATGAGTTACATGGGCAGAACGCGACCGTCCCATCAGAAGCTGGAGAGAGCATGCCAGAATGAGAGATCAAAACCTTGATTTTATGTCCTGCTAACTAAAGTGCATAGAAGATCTCACCTCCACCTCTTCAAGTGAATTCTTCAAAAAGAACTTGGACTTTTATGTTCAAGAAAGCCAAACTACGGGCAAAAGCCTTGGTAATATTTGGAACTGTCAAATGCATCAGGTTTATAAGTACCAGCTATATACCACAAGGTTGCCAGGGGATGTCAGAAGCTAACAAAATGTATTTTCACTGGACGTTGCAGATACAGCTTTCCCTGTTACTTGCAAGTTTATCTTGTTGTGATATGGAAGATTTGTTTCAGTGCAACTTACACATTCTGGTTGATGGTTTTGTTTTCAAAAATTGTTGCACTGTGGATATCCTCTCAGTGTTCACAGAATCCACCAAGTGCTGTGAGCCCTGAAGAATGCCAAATCCAGGTTAGAAACAGCACTGGTTGTTGGAAATTAAAGATCGCTTACTCCGGTGGAAGTGGTTTGGAATAAGACGACTGCTACGGTGACTGCCAGAAAGAAAAAAACAGTTTGACTGGAGTTTTCTATAGGAGGTTCATAAAGGAGAAAGCAGAAAATCCCCAAACAGGAGAAGCAAAGGTAACAAAACATGGACTTAAAAGGAAGTCACGATAAGTTTGTGTTTACCTGTGGCACCAGTCCAAGCTCAGTGCAAGAGAATTTGCTGCCAAGAGATTTCATGTCTAAAAGTCAAACCAGATGATTCAAAAAAGAGGATGCTAGCAGCCCCCAGAAAACCCCTATGAAGAAAAGTGAACTCTTGAGGGTGGTGAACGCTCCTGTCCAGAAAAAGCACACATGCATGTTCATTACTGTTTTCAGACCTATGCATTTTTTGTGACATGTAAATGAAAGGAACAGTGTGTTAAAATCCTGAGCAAAATGAGAGCGTATCTGTTTGCTTTCACCTACCATGTGTTTGTCAGGTGTTGACATGACCCAGAGAATTGACATGGCTGGAGTTCTGGTGAGTGCTGGGGTTAAACAGGAGGACTGGCACTAGTTCCAAGGCTTAACATTTGGATCACAGGACCAGCTCTCATGAGGATGTCTTAGAGGCTCCAAGACATAGACAAGATCTGGAGTTCCTACAGATATCTACCATCTGAGGAATATGAGGGCTCCTAACACATGTCCTACCAGAGAAGAAGCTTTCTAGGGTTGCATGTAAGATGTGAAGTACGTCATCAGTGCAAACGAAGAAAACGGAAAAATTTGCTCTACAGAAAAGTCAGGAAGGTGACCAGCTTCCTACACAGTGGGAACAGAGAAAGTGTTAATGCAGACCTTGCAGAGCACCTGGTAAAATTTCTTTTTCCTTATTGCAGTTTATGAGGTGTGGTGGCAGATCATTTCTCTTCTGCAGTCCTTAATCCTTGCCCCAGCTCTAACGTTGCACTCTCATACCTTTAACTTGTGTGAAGGACATGCTGGACACAAACTCTGTGAGCAGCCCTTCCGTGTGCAGGGCTGCTGTGTGGTTCACCAGCATACTCTCAGAGTTACTGGAATAGGATACTACCTTATCAATGTCCAAGGCAAGAAAACTTACATAACAGGGCAAAAATTAATGGCTCAGGAGTTCAAGGACAGAAGGATGATGAAGACTGACATCCTTCCAGTGCTTCCAGAGCATTTTACCCCCAAACACCCAACAGAACCACTTCACCCATCATTCAGAGGTAGACCTGTTGCCTTCCCTTTAGCAGAGTGAAGAGACACGGTAACCTTTCACCTTCGATGGGAAGGACACAAAACCTGCTCTTCCCGAACTTGTTTATGCCATGCACCAGAATTTATTAGGGCTTCCCTACTTGTAATCTAGAGCAGATGGGTTATTCTTATTCCCATCCACAACACACTGGAGCTGTACATGAAAAACAGTGTCAGATAAGTATCTATATGATCAGCTGCCTTAGAAATTCCCAGGTGAAAATTAGAACAACATGAAGCAGAGGTCTAGTACTGCGGATACAAACGCCAGACATAATTATTAGACTCATAAGAAAATTCCTGTATCTTTACAATTGATGCTGCTGAAATGTTTTCATGAAATTACCATTATCCCGCCCATTTTAGAACAGGATATATTTAACCACTGAATGTATTCATGCAATTGGTCATAACACCTACAGCTCGGCTGAGTGACTACCTCGGGTAGCTGGAGGAAGGCATGGAGCTGAAGTGAGGAGATGAATTGTTACTACAAAAATGGAAGGAAGAAGGATACAGTGACCATGTCCAACTTACTAATAATTGGCCTAATTCCACTTAATAGTTGCAAGCTATTTAAACAAAACAAGGGTTATAAAACTTAGTGTTCAAAACTAGCCCTACAACCCTGCTACCTGTACCTTTGACAGTAAGTCACGTTAACACTAGCGTTTACTATTAACATGGCATTTTGTGAAAAGCATTCCTAACTCTGCACTCTCTGTACCTTTCTTTCCATTCCCATCAACTTTCCTCGATTTTTTCAGTGTACAGTGCATTTGTACTATTAAAACAACAATACAATGAGTTGGGTTTGAGGAATGAGGAAAATAATTATGCAACAACCTGATTATGTCCTGCTTCAAGTTACTTTAAAGATTACATTACGCTTCTGTTTTTAATCTCTCTACCCTGTACCCAACGGGTGGTTGTCATTTCGGGGGTCTGGTTTACAAAAAGCTGGAGCAAAGGGGTCTTGGTTTCCGGATAACAGAGAATTTGGCACCGCAGGCAATCCTTGTTGCTCCCTGCATGGGCACTGTGCTGAGACGCTCGCTGCCAGCGCCAGCACACCATCTACGGCCTGAGGCACGAGAGCTAGAGAAGGAAGGGGCTGAGCAGCACCAGGCACACTGTGCTGATGCTGCAATACAGCAGCAGCACCTGAGCCAGCCTGAGGACCTGCATGGAGCCACCTGGAAGCCTGGCAGTTGCAGGTCCTTGCAGGATCACAGCCAATGTTACCACCCCTTAGGGTATCATGGTGCTACTGTGAGAACAACTTCGGCCTTTACAGCTGAAAAGTCACTCTGCCACTTCATAGGAGCTGTTGCTTTGTACCACGTACACATCTGCAAGGAAGGGCAGAAGCTTGATAAAAGCTTACTTTATGAAAAAAAATCCACTGAGGCCAATTTCAAATCCTGGACAACTTCTAAAGCTCCTAAAAACAGGCACTGAGAAGGAAGCTGAACTTCCCAGTCTGTCTTCTTCATCCATACAGTTAGTGGAAAAAACATGGAAGATTTATGCAATAGCAGCTCAAGAAGGCTGAAAAGGAATATACAAATAAGGCATAAATGTCAGAAACCCAAAGCCACTTGTCAGTTCAGATCTCAAAATGTTCTCTTCTCTCTCTTTTTTTTCTTTTAAAGAGAAGATAAAAAATACCATTCCTGTGAAAATGAAAACCAGGAATCATTTGTTCTCTAAATACGGAACCATCACTCACATGTTTACATAATGACATATAGCAGGCGACACATTGGCAGGTCATCCTGTGGTCGGGCTGTGAGTGCCAGTACAAGTTTTATATTTTCAGCGAGAAAAGTAAATGCATTTTTAATCCTTCTGCTTTTTCTTTCCCACTTCAAACCTGAGGGCATCTAGAACAACAAATGCCTTACCAGATTATTTTTTCCCGTCAACCTGTGTGCACGTGTGGCATCATGGCTCAGATGCTGGGAAATGCTCTGAGAAGGAGCATGCCCGACACCTGTCCCGAAGGCGAGAACCACTTTTGTGATGTTGTCTAAGGATCTGACCTTTTTTCTGAGGAAAGTCCATATTAAACCAAATTCTAATATAAAAGTTCTTCATACTATTGCTTCAGAGAGTGAGTGCCCTCAGGAGGTAGTGCCAGGAGGATATAAAGTAGGGTGTGAAGAAGAATGAGGACCTTTAGCCTCTAGGAACTTGGCTCCGCAATGAGATGAAACTCTCAATCCCACAGAGTTGGACATTTTTCAAACAATAAATCTGGGAAGCTTCACTAAGCGATACCAGACCTAAACTGCAAAGTTACAGACAAAACCCCAGCCTTGTGCAAAGGAGTATCCTATAGAACTACTGTCTCTGCCCAGTACCTCAAAGATGAATTTTTAAATTAATGGTATACTATTTTAAAGAACACTTTTCCCTCCCCTACAAAAAAACCTAAAAAACCTTTCTTCAATAGTAAGGTACATTGTAGTTCACTGCAGATAGAGCAAGATTAATTAGGGACTAGGCATTTTATTAAAGTCATCACAGAAACAGAATCAAACCACAAAGTTTTGTTGTTGTTTGGTTTTCTACTTCCAATTAAATGGGATTTCTGATCCCAAATACCAGAGCGCAGGTATGGCAGCCAAATCCGTGGGCATTTATTTTAATCAAATAAACACACAGATAATTGTTAATCTTATAATCCCTTCAAATTGTTAGTAACCTTCTTAATTAGATTACAAATAATCCAGTCTTAACACCAGCACTGTAAATACTGATCTCTTGCCCTCAACAAATGCTGTCTTGCAACAGGGTATCATGCATTAGACTTCAAAGCACCCAAAGTTCACACTTCCTTCAGAAAAACAATTACTTTACTTTGTGGATTTTAAGTAAATCCAAAAAGTACACTTTTGCAACATAACTGTGATGATATTTTGAAAGCAAAACCCATTCCTTAATTTGGCAGGTGCTGACACTTCCCCATTTTACAAGATGCTTTTTTGAGAAGGTCTCAGTGCTACCCATATTCAAAAAGCACAGTCATATGCTTAAAGGAACTGTTTCTGACTGTGGTTTTTACATTTCAGTATTTTATTATGTATTTCTACACAAACCCTTGAAAATCCGACAAAAAATGGTAAACAAATCAAGAAGTGTTAGTAATAAACAACCACACATCTTTAAGACATACATCTTCATTTACTGGTTACGTGTTGGATCTGGGGCTGCTCTGACCTACATTCAGCTCAAGCACTGCAACGCACTTCTGAGCAGATTCCGTGTCAAAACACTAGATGGACAAAAGCCAAATTGCAGAAGTGAGGAAATGGGGATGTTTCCAACTGGTTTTTATGCCTTTTGCTTGTGTTTCTTCCCATCTCAGCACTGAGAAACCGTTTGACGGGCTCCACCATGACACTTTGCAGGTGTCCTGGGCCACCTCTGCCCCTCCAGACAAGACGCAAATGTTACATAGACTGACAACCCATGCCAGGAGGAAAGGAATGATGACCAGAATTAATCTGAAGCATACTAAAAGTGCATTGAAAAACTGCTGACCTGTTCTTCAGAACTGACACCATTTTCAAGGTGAGTCATTTTTTCATAGAAGCTACAGGTAAAAGGGAATTTTAATAACTGCAGAACAAATGTAGATAACAAACAAATGGCAAGATATTCTGACTACGGGGCAGCTTTGTACTTCCCTGCACTATTTTTTTCTTTTGTCAGAATGATTAACTATTTTAGATGTACAGGGGGACTAAGAAATTCAGTGCAAGAAAAGCTTTGATTCTACCGAGACTCACCCACAAGCATAGTTTTAAGGATATAAGTAATCCTATTGAACGCAACAAGACTTTGGAATTCAATGGGACTGCTCATATGCTTAAAAGATCAGTAATGTGTGCAAGATTTTGGATGTCTGGAGCCTGAATGAAGGTCTTTCCCTTAAAGGAAATAAAGACCCCCTCTTTGCTCGTTGCAGCCCAGCTCCAAACATCGTAGTTAGAACTACAGGCCAACAACATGCAATATTGCACAGCATGTTGCAGGTACAGAGGTGGCTTTTTATTCTGGGGAATGATCACACCTGTGTCATTCTCTACAAGTGTGATTATATTGCTATTAAAAGTAACCTGTAAAGAGATTTTTCTGAAGTCCAGCAGCTTTAGATACATATCGTTAGCCATCTCTCGTATCTTCCAAGTAGCATGCTTAACAGAGGATATAATAAATGTAATAAATAACACTTTACATAATAGCGGTTTTGCCAGCACCTGACCTATGGGAAATGTCAGCATACAGTGAGACACCAGCACTCACAGGCTCCTCTTCAACCTCCACCAAGCCACCAGGAACAAGCCAGGCTCCAGCTTTACCTCTTAGCGTGGCACATTACATTATAAATATTTCTCCTCAATACAATGTGGATGAATTTAAATAATCCTACGAGGACACTGGAACAAAGCCACAACCTAGCTGACTTTCTAGGAAGTGGCTTCTACCTGTCTGGTAACTGCCATGGGTAATATCACCTGCCCAGAGGCTGGTCTGTAAGCTGAGGGGGCCCCATGCCACACGCTGCTTTATAAAGCAAGACCTGCACATCGATTTTTTCAAACAACTGGGAAAACTAATACGATGCCCAGGTCATAATTTGCTGTCATTAATGCTAACTTATCCTCTGAGAAGAATGACCATATAAGTGCTACGAGGTATCTTCAATTATGCATACAGAATTTGTTTTCCAACGTAATTGATTTTCTTCAGCAGTTCACCTTAAAGTGTTTTCCATTCTGGCAAGGAATACAATATCATGCAACACCTATGTCCTGCTTAATTACAGCAGGAGAATAGAAAAAGGAACAGAAAAGTTAATTAAGCTGTAGGAACTCACTCCTTTACACCTCTACCCTGCCTGTATTCTTTTAGAAAGTGTTTTTAAGATAGTGTTTGTTTGTATTGAGAATTTGAATGACTATGGCCTTTATGTTTATACGTGACAGAAGAGAGAGGTGCCTGGAAGTAGAACACAGGAGAACAGTATTGGTGACGCAGCTAGACTTTTCTGTATTTACTGCTTCAAACACAACTATACTGATTATCACCACAAGCTGGCTACAATTAAAATTTAGTATAGATAACATATAGACACTGAATGTCAAGGACATGCCCATGCATAACACTGAAAGTACAATCAATACGATAAGGGATTGGAAGTAAAGTTTTACAAAGGAGCCAGTGCATCATGGTGTCATAATTTCTACTAAAATGGCCAATGTTATAAAATAAAACATGAACTACAATTGTTGAGGTAAGGAATGGAATGCAAGATATAATGAGAAACCAATGGATTAACATTAATAAATAAAAATAATATTGTAAAACTACACCCAACTGAGAAAATTAATTATGACATGACATGAAATACAGATGGAACATTTTGAAGGAAACAAAATCCATTTCACATAAACCCACAACCAACTGTTTTTAGGCAGTGCATAAATTCATTACTCTACTCTTTCCCTATAATTGTTAATAAAACCATTTACCTAGATTAGCACCAAACCATCTTTAAGATGGCAAGATGTATTTATTCTAACTTTCTCCAGAATACACATTCAAGTGATCAGGACTGCCTCAGCTAGCCACACAGCATGTTTAGAGTTATATATATACACACATCTGTATCAGCTGTTGAAGAGCTTTGTTCCGTTATTTACATCACCTACTGAGCATCTGAAGGAACATCTCTGAACCCAGCAGTACAAGAAAAATTGTGGAAGGAGCAATTTAGATAGAAATATATCAAAATTGAAGCCATGAAAGAAGGAACGGTTTGCTTATTTATAGTACAAAGAAATTCCATCTGGTTAGGCTGTGGGTTTTTTCTTGTAGAAATTAAACAGGAAATTAATCCCCCCCCCCATAAAGCAAGGCATTTTCATTTATGATGCCAAAAACTCGATATTTGTAGATTTGTCTGCCATCAGTCTTCAATCAGCCTCATAGCATTTACAGGTAGAAGGATATCTCCTGACAGATACAAAAACCAGATTTAGAACCAAAGCTGAAAATTATATAAAGACAGATATATGGATACACATTTTAGCACCCTGGAGTACAGTTCCAAAAATAAACTAGTCAAATGGATATCTTCCTAAAAAAGCTGATTGCATAAGCATAATTACACTAAACACAAGTACCTGCACTATCTCTCTGCATGTTATAAATAGTTCAAAGTTACATTACACAGTCTTATTCTAAAATGCTATTGTTCTAAGCTCATGCCTCCTCTCACAATCCCCTCAAAAAAGGCCCCCAGCCCTCACTGCTAGCCCAAGTACTATTTTCCTGATGTTGCTATATAGCTTCTTAGAACCCAAATACATTATTTCCCCCTTGCAAACCACATTGATTATCAAAATAAAAGACCATTCCAGCAGTTAAGAAAGTTGCTTAACCATATAATTCTCTCTAGATTACAATGATCTACTAGCACTTTTTAACCAATTCTGATATCTCTCTATTAATTGCCAGGATTCCTCTGCTTGCTTATAGTTTTAATTTTGTACCTCAACAACTTTTTGTCATCTTGGAACACCAACTGAGAGAGGCGCATATTTCAGGATGCAATTTATTAGAAATGCTGGGGCAAGATTGTCTTCAGAAACCTTAAGGTGAGACTGCTGAGCAGGATATTGAGTTGGACCCAAGGATCCAAAAAAGCCTCCTGCCAAGTAGTAGCCAATGGCAGCGCTACCTGCAAGATGCACACTGAGGCAAAATGCTGCTTTTTTCCCCCCTCCTGTCTTGCTTTTTGACATAAAATGCCATTTACTGAATTTGTGCATAAAGGGCTGAACTTCATTTTATCAAGTAGAAAGTGAACACAAAAAGCACTTTTGGGAGGAAGGAGGTGAATTGGCAATACCAAGTATTAACATACAGTGCTGCTTGTCAGTGCCAAGGCGTCACTCAGTCTACACCATTGTAGATACCACAATATATGTGTTTTTTTCATTAAGTTGTTATATCCATCAGAGATATGCAGCTGCCTGACACAAACTTTAATTATTCTGTCATTGAAGGGTTAAAACCAGGAGGCAGACCCTGTGTCAGCAAGAGCAGTTTTGCTGTATGACACAAGCATGACAATGCTGCAGGAGGGGACCCTCTGCATGACATTTTGCTGACAGCAAAGGCTTTGCTTAGAAATTGAGGGTACAGATGAGCTATAGTTTGTACTGATGCTGATGACAATGCAGATAATATCACCTCCTTGGCTCCACTTCCACATGTTGGCTATGACATTGTATGCACAGTATGCAATTCTTCCAATACGTGGTATATAACAATGAATGTAACAGTATCTATTAAAAGTAAACCAGCTGATATTACTTAAAGCTACTGAAATAACAGGCTACATATTTCTGAGAAAATGCAAAGGAAAAACAAACGAACAAAAGACAATCCATACTAGCAGAAAAGCATCTGTATGCTTTACTTGATATACGGTACACAAAATAAGCATCTTTCTGCTTCCTGCTGGGTATCTGTGACAAAGTTTATTCGATATTTAATCCCATAGGGGAAGACTTCTTTTTGCTCTACATCTAGCTTCTGGAACAGGTGTCTACCCATGTTTCAGATGCTGGAGGACTTAAATAAATACGCAGCTATGAACTGATTCTACTCCCAGTGAAATCAGTGCAGCAACCTCACCTTCTTCCCGAGAATGAAATCAAGCACGCTTTGCAATTTACCTTTAAAGTTCAGCAAGGGGTGTGGGAGTTGTTAAATATGTCACATTTGCAGAATAAGTAAGAGGGGCTTTCCCAATGTGCTAAGAAACAGAAGATATTATTAAAATCCCGCATCATTATTTCAAATGATAAGAGTTGAGAATAATGCTGTAGGATGTATCACACAGCTAGAAAGGAAGAAAGAGATAAATATCAAAGAAAGGATGGTTCAGATAAGGAAGAGGAAACGCTGAACTAGAACTTATGAAACTCACATTACAGAAAAAAAAAAAAAAGACACCCACAGGATAGGTACATAACTATGGGTAAGAGAAAATTACAGCTGAGACATTATCTTTGTGGTGATCCACAGGCATACAGAGAATTACGGCAGACATCTACTGAAATTTAAATTAGCCAGCTCAGTTATGGATAGCAGTATATCTGCTATGTCAAGGCTTCAGCACACCTGAGCCCACTATTTTAGAAACCTGGCTGAATTTAAGCTTTTTCTTTCTGTGCAGGCACCTAGACTGGTTAGGTTAATGGCAGGCTGGGTGTGTCCAGATGGGCTGCAATCGCACCTGTAGTAGGTGTCAAGAGAGTCAAAGAGCCTCAAAAGGAGCTGGCGAAAAGAAGAAATCCAGAAAAAAACTTCTGAAATACATACATCAGAGAAAAGTTAAGACTCGTGTAGCAGCTTCTTTACAAGAGATTGTGGAACAAGAAAATTACAGCTATTACAAGCTGATTACAAATATTATGTCCTTGAAAAGGTTTTGCAACTATATATAATAATGCAAGCTTTGATCTACTTGTATTTAATTTACTACATAATTAAAACAGTCCTATAAGCCAAAGTTAATTTAAGCAGTCATATGTTAGCCCAGCATAATTTTCAAGAAATCGTCTTCCTTTTGAATTACATTGCCATATGTTAATACGATAGCTTTTTATAGATTTTATTTACATACATGTCATAACTGACCTCCTGAAAGATTAGATTTCATAATATCCCAGTAAAGAAGCATCTGTTCCAAGTTTCCCTGTAGACAGCAGATTCACAGCAATTATTATTCTTTTTAACTTGTGATTTTTTTTGTATCACTAGGAGCTCAATGCAATTATTTTCTAAGTGTGCCATCTCTGGTCTATGCTTCATTCAGTAAAAACTTTTTTATAGATGCCTTAGTGGTGAGCTGAGCTGTAGAAGCTGTACTTTGTGAGCTGGATGTGACATACAGCTTGGCTTCACAATGCCTCGCAGGCACACCGTTTTATTTATTTTGCATGTTACTGATAACACTGAGGTGTGTGAAAGGCCGACACAGCATCCAGAGAGCAGCAGACTCCCCACCCTTGCTGCCTGCTTTGGTTTCCTCCCAGGGCTAGGACAGGAAATGCAGTGGCTGTAACACATGCAAGTCCTCAGCCCTTCGTAAGCAGCATCAGCACTGCAAAGGCCAAACTATGGCCACAAAAACGTAGGTGATTACTAACTTCTGTTTAAGTGTGGCAGATTTGCTGAGAATAAACAGCAAGTTATTTGTTACAGAAAACAGACCATTGTTTGCTAGCATTGGCAAAATCACAATTAGCTCTTGCTCTCCAAAATCTGTTTTTCTGAGGCCTAAAAACACGATCAAATTTCTAGCTGAAGACAAACTCCTTTCCTGTGATTTGTAGTTATTTCAAATCAAAACGTTTTTAGCTGATTTGTTTTCTTGAAGTTACAACAGATACTAGTAGGAGCCATTCTAGCAAAACCAGACATGAGAATGTGTTGCAGTTTGCATTTTAAAGGCATTTTTTTTTCCCCATGGTATTTGAGATGGGAAGGATGATGGGTACTGGAATAAGGAGGTGGTGTACCCGTGCAGGGGAATGGTGTGACAAGGAGCAAGTAGCTGACAGTCAGGTGTTTATTCAGAAATATTTATGGCCATATCTTCTTGTTGAATCTTAGGGTAGGGCAGCAGAGGACACTCAGATTCTCAACTCAAGCAGCGACTGCAGATTCTGAGTTCAGCTGAACACTCCCTTGATTTGGCTACAAGCATTTGAAAACATTTATTTATTACCAACAGAAGAGCTGTTGTTTTTTTTCTTTCTATTTATAAAGTGATAATTTCTATAAATCATATAAAATATTTTTTGTATCTTTTCATATGAGAACGTTGAACACAGTTAGAAAGGGATTCTGGCACAAAGAAAATCAAAATACTTCCTTTAAAAAAAAGAAAGGCTAATGTCTGAATAGTTTACAAGCACTTGGCTCAGAGTCCATGTCTTTAGCATTATTGAATGAGTTAACATGTGCATGTAACAATCTTTAACAATTTACTGCTTCTACTCTTTTTTCTTAGCTTTTCCTACTCCCAACATTACATTCTATGGGTTTTTTTCCTGGCTGCAACTTGCCTAAAATATATTGGCTGAAAAAAAATGTATAGCCAGTGGGTGAGACCAGGTTAACAGCTCCTCTTTGACATCAAAGTCTATTAAACCTACAATTTCAGGGAGATTCAGAGAGTCCTTCCCCATACCTATGCAGGACTTGTGCCATGTTTGACATGGCTAAGAGCTCACCCATATCACTGTTCTTTCCAAACCCAGGTGCTGGCTTGCACAACTCTTCCCCCAGCCCAGGGGAAAACCCAGTCAGGAACGGCAGGGAGGTAACAAGAGGGACTCACTGCACTCAAGAGTCCCTTTCTGCCAGTGCTGACACAACTGGCATTGATGTTTGCATTTGTCTTTATGTGTCTATTGTGTATTAATCTCATCTAACCCTTTTTTGCATAGTCTGCTATTGGAGGGAAATCATATTATTCAGCTTTCTCAGGCTGACATCCTTTTTCCTCAAGTCACTTTTTCACAGCTATTTGCATTTACTATAAGAGCAGCAAACACTCTCCCGTTCCCCAGGCTCTGGAAAGAGAAACCCCAACAAATTCAAACCCTATAGTTCATTAAAATACATGTATCTGCAGGACCGACAGAGTATGTATCACCTGAACAGATGGTTTTCAGGAAGGAGGGAAGCAGGTTGTATTTTTTTTTAACTATCAATTGAAATGAAAAATTTTGACACCTTTTTTAACCTTCATAAAGGTTGCATCTCAACGGCTTGAGTAACAATAAACTGATGCTATTGACTGACTATAAGCTTTCATGCCATGGATGTGGCAACTGATTTTAAGTAGTAGACAGTCTTGAAATTACTGAGTTAAAATATATTTGTGTCTTCAAAAGCATGCGGACACATGGGAACCAAAGCAAACGTTAATAAAAGTTAGGCTTTGAAAGGTTCAGTGAGTATTTACTCAGGTTAATGTATAATTTCTGAGGACAGACACATTTCATGCAAAAAATCCACAAAATAATAAAAATACTAATTATGAATGGAAAATCTCGGAGTTGAACCTGTCAATCTAATTCATGTGTAAGAATAAAGTATTAGCTCATATTGCTCTTCTCCTTGCTGAAAAGCAACACCTCACAGGCTGTAAAGCAGTGCTTTCATGGCAAGGACATCCCCTATGCAGCGGCTCTGCAGACAGCTGCATCTGCTTTGCCTATGCTTATGTATCTTGATACAACAATTACACTTGATAAGAGATATAGACAAAAATGCAGACTTCTAAATAAAATGCCTAATGGTAAGGACTGCATCAAGCAAGACAATGAGACACCAGGAAACACGGAATTCTTATTACGCTCCCATGTTTGCAAAATAGGAAAATCTCCTAAGAAACACAGTTGGTAAGTCAGTGCATTTGCTTCTCACGTGAGGCTTTGATTCTGTTTTTTTAGGTACCTGAAGCTTGTTTTTTGACAGCGCCCTTGTTTTGTTTACAGCACATTGCTGGGATACTCCCTTTGATTCAGCCTGACACACGTGACGCTCTGCCAGCTTCTGTTCTGCAGTGCTGCTGCTGCTGCACTAAAAATAGCTTCCGCTTGCTTTGGCTCCACATCTAATTTATGGAAACTCACAGAAAAGAAGGCCCCTGTTAGTGGGTGAACGACGTACGATTTTGCATCTTGTACTGTTAATCTCACTTGGCCTCTTGAAATGAATCACTGAAAATTTAAAATTTAAGCCCGCAGTTAATGGTGGTTAGGGGAAAAGAACATAACGCTTAATACGTTTCATGTATTTTTAAGGTGGTTTAATAGTAACTCAACTGAAAATGTAGAACAGTCAGACTACGCTATGTATAAATGCCTAGAATTTAGAACAGGAATTTATAAAGGGCTACTAGTGCCCACACTTGTTTAGGAGAAGTGCCTTAAGGATTTTCTTAATTATTTTACAAATTACAGTAAAATTAAAAACCTCCTGTTTGCTGTAACAGCTTTCAGATGTTCTATATAAACTTCGTTGTGCCATAAAAGTCATCATATAAGTACGTCCTTCAAGAAACGCTGATTTTACAAACTTTGCCACAAAACCTGCCTCTGTGTGAAACAATATTTTGCATGCATATGTCAACACAATTCCGACATATATTTCTCTGAAAAAATCAAAGTTTATGTTAAAATTCAAATGCCAAAGTAAGTTCAAGTAAGTGGTTATTTTTCTTTCTACAAAAAAAGAGGTTTTAATTTTCTAAAGTGGAATTTCTCAGATATTAATTCATAGCACCATGTCTAGGAGCATCACTGGCTGCGCTGGAGCTAGTTTTAAGTGAAAACTGATTCGGAAACAGAGATGGCATAAGTCTGCTATCTGTATTAATGCACTATTTTTTTAATGGCTTAAATCCGCGAAGACAGGAACACAAAAGTAATGAATAAAATTTCAAAAACTGAAAACGAAGGCCTGTTTTTCTTTAAAAGTTTTTAGGGTGAGTAATGAAGATGATAAGGAAATTGGGAGTCAGATTTTATTTCAGATGCAGACTTCTAAGTTAAGGAAACTTCAGATGGCAATCAGCAGCTCAAGCAGAGAGAGATTTCAAGGCTTTAATCTTGTAAAAAACCAGCAAATAAACTGGCTGCCTTTGTCCAGAAGGGCTCCCTGCATAAATTTAGCAGTCTGTTTGCTAGCTATCAATTTAAGGATTGGTATCTAAACTGTTATCCAAGTAGGGACATTACTTAGCAACTACCACGGCTAAAAAGGAATTTTCATAAGTCTCAAGAGAGGTTATGATTTATTGACCAAAAAACTCCAACAAAATCCTGAAACCAGTTTAGGCTGGCTACAGTTAGCTGCTTATGAGTTATATGACTAAATAATGGTCACAGTGAGTCTGTATCAACCTATTTACGCAAAAAAGACTGTGTTGTGTTACCATTAAAAGGTCTTTAATTGAACAGACCGTTATTAACGTCAATATGTCTTTTAGGCAAACCCTTTTTTTACATCCCACCATGGGGGAAAAAAAAGGACCAACAAAACCCCGTTGCATGCATAGACGTTCAGAAAAAGGGTATAGTCTAAGAGAAGAGTGAAAAATAGCAACTCTGCAGCAGAGTTTTTGTATGCAACTGTGTGTGATGGAGAGGGAGAGGAAGGGAGCAAGGAAACGGTATGATTTAATGCTCGCAGGAGCGTCATTTTCCTTTCTACCCTAACTGTTCAATTCTTTTATTTTCAAGGAGTTCAAACCAGAGCTTTAAAAGCCTCCTTTTGTATCTGGGGCATATAAACATGAGATTCTGTTTACATTCTTAGTTATAAACATGTATTGAAAATCCCTGGTCTATCTCCAACCCCAAATCAGTTTGATAGCATTCAAATCAATGTTTACAGTCTGGCACTTGTTGCCTTCGCAGCCTTAGCTCTGCACCTCCATGCTGCCGATACAAGTGTGAAGCATAAAGTCCCGCAACCTTGCACTGTAATTGCTAGAAAGCAAAAGAGAGATGGGGTGTAGATCTAAGATATTAAGCTTAGGAGAGGAGAGTGAGCAGAGGCAGCCGTCTCTTTCAACGTCTCACACCCTGCTCTGTTCATCTTTCCTATCAGCGCTAGGACAACAGCATGTGAATACAAAGCTTGGCCCTGCCTTAATATAATTCGGAACGTTACATAAGTGCTTGATAAACAAAGCAGGCAGCTAGAAATGAGATAACCTAGCCATGTGTATATTCAGCTGACTAGTTATTTAGATTCCCAGCTAGTGTGCTGTGACTGTGATAAAGGCAAAGAAAATGGCTGTAAATACCAGCCTCTAAAGGCATTCTTGGTTTTTTTAGGACACCTTAGTTTTTAACACCATGTGCAGGGTAAACATGTCAACATTTTAAATATGGCCTGATTACATTTTTTGTTTCCTTTTTCCTCCCCTGCTTCGGCAGAGTAAAATGGTTGGCAATACAGGAAGTGTTTCAAAACCATTTTCCTACCTACCCATAGCTACACAGGATAGGTCACATCTTTAACATGCACCTTTAAAAATGTACTACAAACTAAATGATACTTCTCAGCTTTGCAAAGTTAATTCCAGACAATAATTAGGATGGAAGTTGCCAGCTGCATTATTGAAATGTCCCACTGCACAAAATACATGTACAATGTCATGAAAGATCCCAGAAAAAAACCTCAGACACAACCTCTAATGTATACCTTTCCTGGCCAGGTGAGAAATATTCAAAACAATGTTAACTGCATCTGTTGTCTTATTGCTGAATGAAAATAAAAGTGTGAGGCTGTGAAAATAAAAGCATGAAAGCAAACTGACCCAGCTTGACACTGATAGGCAATTATCGAACATAGTATGTTTCTAGTCAATTAAAACCCTACTTTTAAAAAAGTTTACAAATACCTTAAAACAAAAGCACCCTGCTCCAGAACAGCAGCTAAAAAAGCCAGGGAAAGGAAAGAAAGAATGCATGGGAAGTGCTGATAAAAAAACCCCAAACAAAATGAAATAAACCAAGAACCCCAAATTAGAGTTTAAACATAAGCTACACTTCTAGAAACATTATCTTAGCTGTACTAAAAATACACATCAAAATGCCCACTACTGCTATCTGAAGCTCCCTTCTGTTGGGCCCTCTTCCTTTAGAGCAAACAAAAGTTGTAGTAATAGCTAGCTTTCCTCCAACGTCCCCTGTGAACAAGATCCGCTGGTGGGATAAGCGGTCAACCACTGCCACCAGTTCTACAAACTTCCACATTTCTCTAATCCTATTCATTGTCTTGCCGCCTTATATTTCTAAGTGGTTTAACAGCACATGCCAGTATTTTTCATAACTCCTTAGAGGGGCAGCTGTTACTTCTCACCCATCACCATCACAGGTCAGACAGGAGGTGTCGTCCAAAAGTTACGTATTTCTTGCAAAGTCCAGAAGAAAAAGACAATCCTGATCTTTTATATTCAATATGATTGGATTTGTACTTTCTCAAATATTACAACTTTTTTAGAACCACAAACAATTTCTGGCTGCCCTACAGTAAAAAAAGGGAAGCACGTTCTCCCAGCTGCCACAAGAAGCAGTGTTTCTCATGAAGACAAGTTTTCAGAGATTTTTTTTTTTTTTAGGAAAAAAAATCTGAATTTTTATACGTGTGCCTAACTGATGGAAGGAAATTGCTTGCCATGAGATTTATCTTGTAGCTACAAAACATGCCCTGGTGGCCATCTGGTCATCTGCTGCAGAGTTTGGGTTGACGAAGCAAAGGGATACAGAGACATATTCAACCACCTCCCTCCTTCGGGGCCAGAGAAAGGCTTTATCGACTGCAATTCTACACCTTGGTTTATCTCAGGCTCAAGTACGGGGAGAAACAGAGACCAAATCTATCTGTGCATGCTATTTTAAAGGCCTGCCATGGGTCATCAATCACCTGCACCAGGATGGGTGAGGAAGGAGTTTTTGAAATGATTTGAAGTTTCCTCAACCGAGATAATGTTATTTTTTACTGTAACTTTGGGATTGAGTGGCAGGGTCCAGTTCTGCCAGAGGACCAGGGACCTCTCCTCAGAACTAAAAGGTCTGGCGGCAGCTACGACTATCACCTCAAAATGCGGTCAAGAGACTGGCTGCAACAGCAGATGCGCAGGCAGGACTTTCATTTCTGCGCGAGGTGCAGGGACATCTGAAGTCCCCTCCCAAGTTCACATGTTGTAAGCAGTAAAATAAAAGCAAGTCAATGCAGCATGCATGGTGTAGTGTACCACGCTGTAAGATTAAAAATAAGACATGGCATACTTGTGAATTATGCTGATGTTGGCTACTGCAACTCTGTGCAACGTGCAATCAGTATTTCCCGTAAAGAGCTACTGTGTAATTCAAATATATTACCATTTGTGCTCTACCTTTTAGCCCTCAGAATTTATTCTAGTAGAGTTACCTTTGAATTTTCAGAAATATGTCTCTTTAGGAGGACTAGCTGCCACACATGCACAGATCAGCCAGTACATGGGCAGCGCCTCCTAATACCAGCTGGAAAATTCACAGTAAAAATAGCAAGGATGGTTGAAAATCTGGTGACAGCTCTGGGAACTGCTCGAACACGAACCTTAAATACAGACATGATTTACACTGGGACTACTCACTGCGTGACAAAGAAAACAGTATAAGCCTCACCAGTGGAAAACAAGTTTACGTTAAGAGTTGTTATCATTATTTATTGCTTTCCTTCCCAGTTCTATCACATCACAAATAAAATATGTAGACCTTTTTCTGGTGGTTTTCAACTACCGACCAAAGCAACTGGAAGAAAATATTTATTTTAAGATGATGAAATATTATATGGCAGTGAACCCCTACGCTGTTTGTGTTCTTACACCATAATGGATTCCCCTATAAAAATCAAAGCCACTCAAAAGAGATTTTTAAAAGGTCAGCTCAAGCAATGGACCTAATTAAAAAAAAAGTAAAGAAGACTGAGCCAGCTTAAAGAAAGGGTCTTTCTGAATTACGAAACAAAGAAAATAATTTGTGCTTTAACGATAGGCTTTTCAATTCTTATGAAAAGTCCCTTTTCCTTCTGAAAGTCCTCTCTTCTCCTCTAACTGCAAGGAGATTTTGCTGCGGTGTCTGCAGTAGACGGGGCAAATAGCTGGACGCAGAGAGAGTGGCTGCACTAGCTGCATGAAGAGAGATGGCAAAGGGGCTGCTCCACTGCTAAGAATACAAGAAGTCGTCCCTACCACATCTTGTGGGTGGGGGAGATTACTGAATATGTTTCTCTAAGGCCTTGTCTGCACCAGAATGAGCCTTTCTGGAAAACCCTCTTGGGAAGAGCCCTTGTATCAATGCAGCCATATTAAGGCTGTGACTCTTCTCACGCTCCTCTTCCAATAAAACCTTAGAGAAAAAGCCAAGCCTTTCTGTAAGGCACAGGCCATCCAGGTCTACTGCTTAGCATGCCTAAAATGGACAGATGGCAGATGAAACTGTAATATAATTTAATCAGCAGGAAACCAAATAGCATATATAATCTTAGCAGTCAGTCCTACAGAAGGGCACTCCATTCAAACACTGCTCACCTGCACTGTAGGAGGAGGTAGGATACCTTCCTTTATCTATTCTACATGCAATAACCAGGCATTATACAGTGTTATCCATTTTAGGGACAGATCATTGCATCTAACAGTTCAGAGCCCTGAATGGTCACTTTCTCCCTAGGCTGCTGGATCACTGGAAATCCATGGCAAACAGCCCCTGCATGAACTCTTCTAAGACATACGGTGGTTATGCTGGTCTGGTGCCTTCACTGATGCTTCTGAAATGCAGCCTGAACTAGCTACTGGGTAACCTTTTGAAGACAATATTCTTTGGCGAGTTAAGCAGGCCTGGGTGTTTTCTTATCATCTAGCTTGGCTCCTTTCAAGCATCCTCCATGGAAGACTCTCTTTCTATTAAGAGGAGCAAAGACTCCTAACTTTGGCTGGCTGTATTATGTTTGTTTTACACAGTCGGAAGCAAACAACCCTCAAAGTCATTACTGGAAAATATCTACATAAATATCTACATTGTCCCTGACAGTCCTATAAGCATTAACATTAGTCATAGCCTTACCATGTTTAAAAGCTCTTTGGTGTACGTATTTCACAATGAACAACTCAGATTTTGTCTACACTTGACACACAGTAAAAACACATTGACTGCTGAACACAGTTTTACTGTTAGTATAGATAGGGAAAATGGTACTTAATGACGTTTGAATTGGTCACAGTTTACACAGTGGTCCTTACGCACATTAAAGACAAAACTGTTGGCTAACCATTTTCCAACGTGGTGTATTTTCCCAGTGTGGACAAAGAGTTGAGCTGGTTAGGGAAAAATGTTCCTCAATCATTTTCTAATTTTTGCCCTCCTGTTTAGGGATCTTGCAACAACCTGTGCATCACAGATTAGGTAAGCTAGTTACGCTGCTTAACTTGTGTCCTTCATTCTAATGTAAATATTTTTCTACAAACTTGAAAACATTGGCAATATTAAACACAATTAAAAAATATTTAAATTATAAAGTGGAACTTGAAGATTTTGGCCGCATTCATTTTACTTTCACTAAACCTGATTATTAGGATTCATATCCCAGTTCTTACAAACTTATAATTTGGTCTCATCTAAAGCTGTAGTAAAACAGAGCAGAGTTCATTTGATGTGCTGTACAAAGAGAATTGAGAAGGACCAGACCTTTATCTGTACCGCACTCAACACTTTCCAGGAAGTAATGAAGCTGTACTGATACTTTCTAGACAGAATAATGATGTCTTTGGCAAAGAGCGGCACCAACAATTATTTCACAGCAATCAGAAAGACAAACCAATACCTATGACTGCATTGTACTGAAAAAGCCTGTGACTCCTCCACAATAACCTTTAATATCAAACACAGTAACAGCTTTTACAAGGTCTTAAGGAAGGCACTACCCTTTTTTTTTCACAGATAGGTAAACTGAAAGACATGGATAAAGTACCCCAAGGCCAAACCAGGTAATGCATTCTTGAGTACAGCTACGTGTCGAAGCTCTTTTTCCCGATCTAGTTTGCCCTTTTGTTTCTCCTGTGTAAATAAGGAAGACAAAAGTCATAAGAAACTGAAATAATGCATAACAGATACCAAAAATCAGCATGATACATGATTACAGCCTGCTGCGAGCAGCTCACAAATTGAGGAGAATTCAAACAATAGCACATGTTCTGTGATTTGGACATTGAGAATTCCCTTGACTCCTATTCATATGAGCAAGCTATTGAGAAACACTGACATTTGGGCAATAAAAAAACACACCAAGAGAACACTGATTTCCCAATACAACTGCCATTGTAGTTCTCTAGCTGTAAAGCGATTCCCCTCCTCCATTTCGACCGCTGATTTGTCACAGCTTCTTTAACCAGTGCTGACAACAGGCCATTCACATCACTCTGCATTGTATTGCACAGTTTCAGACTGATCCTTAGAAAGACATCTAACTGTATCTCAAACTATGAACAACGAAAATTCAAAGCAACATGCCATGATTTCCGAAAGAGAGAGAGCGGAGGGGGGGGACACACACGGGACGGACGGGCATGAAACAAGGAGGAATGCTTTCAATTTAGTCCCGTTCTTCAAATAGAACAGAATATTACAAATAGAATAGCCAGAAGATCCCCAAACCTGTATAATTTCACTAAATGGGCTTACCAACAAGCCTGCTGTAAAACCGACAATCAAATAAGATTAGTGAAAAAACAGCTTCCATACTGTTTTATCTTACTGTAATCAGACAACTTACACCACCAGAACAAAAATCAGCCTTGAGCCTAGTGAACAGAATACAATGCAACATGAGCACAGTCATTCTAAGAAACCAAAGCCAATTTACCTCTAATTCAATCTTGCACAAGAACAGAGAGTCATGCAGTGACCCGGAAGGATTTTTGTTTTTAAAATGGAGAAGCACTGCTGCTTGCAAAATTCTAGGAATATGCACAATACTGGACCATCATACTTTGTCTCAAAGTCTGCAGAACATCTCCAGCATTATCTGACTAGAGTATGAAGCTGCAGATTTGGCTCTGTACCACATCTCAGCATACTCCTCTGAAAGCCATCACTCCCAAATAATCCATGAAATATTTATGAGTTGGAGACTAAACAGTGACTCGGGGAGGGAATGGTATAGGGGAAGTGACATAGGGGACTGGAAGACAAGATGAGGGTCTAAGAGGCAGAGCCCCATTTAGTGCAGCAGCTAGGCAGGGGGGAGGAAGGCAAGCAGCTTATTTTCAGGGGCCCTTACCTTCACAAGTTGGTAGCAGATCTGGAAGTCATGACTCTGGGGAGAAATATTCTGTATTACCTGCACATGTGTAACACACACACTATTGCTCACACAACTGTATATATGGAAAAATACGGCATTTTCAATGCAGAAAATTGTAACTGGTATGTCACTTCTAGCTCAGAGCACCAGACAAGGTATGCAGATGAGTGAGTCACAGGTCTGAACGGATACCTGCAACTGTATTACATTTAATGCAGAGGAGAGATGCTTTGGGAAAGGTCTTGAGTTCAAACACGTGAGCAGCTCCAGGGAAGGCATGCAAAACCCAACCCAGGGCTCCATCATGGAACAAAAAAAGACAATTAAACAGTCACGAACGAAGGGAAGCACCTCTTCTGCATGGCCAGTCACCCCTGTCCTGCTGCACACAGTCTGCTGTCACATTCCCTGTCGCTCAAAATCTTCCACTGTTGATGGGAAGCATTTTTGTCACTGTTACTATTATTAAGTGTGTTGAAGGTTAATCCAATTCCGTATATTTTCCTTCCTTCACACTCCTTATTGGCCTCCAGTGCATAACAAACAGAAGATTAATTTCAATGCCCTCTTCTACTTTCACTTTGAGAAACAATTAGGATTTGATTATTTCACCTCTTAGCAAGAGAGAAATAAATAAGGAGTCCTCACATTCCTCAGAAATGAGCTCAAGTGCTTCATCCAACTAGGCACCTCAGGATGTAAGAATTTCAGCTGAGGTCATATAATTGGAGAAGAAATGCTCCTTTCAATTGAAAAGGTAGTTTCTTACAGACGAAGAGTGTTTCACACTTAAATATTTAAAATTATTATGGTTCTAGGAAGCTTGCTTCCTCGAACCAGGTTCTACTTGTTACTTTATTTCTGCAACGTTGTCATCATCTGAGAAGGAGATATGTTACCTACCTACTTTTAAACTATATAAAAGCAGAAATGCGTATAAAACTTAATATTTGATTTGTCAATAGTTTGAATATTTATGCACACTGTGCAACATTTGGGAATTTCCCTCATACTTTAGTGGGAGTTTCTGATGGATTCTTTTCACTTGAGAATCATGAAGGAAAAACAGATTTAGTAAAAAATGAAAACACCTGTTCTGAAAGAAATAGCCATTTCTCCCTTCTTCTCCTTTTGGTATGCTTTGCCTGATTACATCAAATGAGCGCATACCTTTTTAAGTGAGGTGGTACTGTATGTAAAGACCTTGGGGTCTTCTCTGCCACTATGTTATGAACTGTCTTGTGGAAACAATTTGTGGTGTAGGTTGGTAGTGCCAAATGCATTGTACTGAACCCTCACAGGGATATCGTAAGGGTTTGCAAATGCTCACAACACTCACAAGGTTTTCTATCTGTCATTATTTCCCTATCGGATTAATGGCTGACTCCTAGCAGAAAGCAGGACCGTTTCAAAATGCATGGAGTACTGATTGTACTGCTGAAGTTGGTCTAAAATGAAAAGAAGTCTTTTCCCTTCTTTCTTCCCGTTTTTTTTCCCCTAAACTCAATTTTGTGGTTCCTCTGGAAACAGTGCCCTCTCTGTCATGCATGCCCAGATCTAGCACTTATCAAGCAAATCACTACATATGATGTTCTCTTCCTTCATCACAAGGTATGAAGAAGGAGCCACATGCCCAGATAGAATGGAATTGCCACAGTAAGAATTATGAGGAAAGCAGACTCCTATCAAGATACTTTTTACAGACAAATGAAAAGAGCCCCCAGCTGCATTATGAACAATAGAAAAATATAATTGCATTACACAATACAAATATTAAGGTAATTTCAAAGTTGGGTCAGATGAGTCTGATAACGGTCTGTTCCCTAATAGGATGCAATAACAAAACCACATGTAAGAACTTCTTCAACATATAAATGCAAAGCCTTTAGGTCATTGAAAAATGCTACAGTGCTCTATAGTCTTTACAGATACATGACAATTTTTGAATGAACAGCCCTGCATTCTGCCTATGCAGATTACATAAAATAGAAAAGTATGAAATTGTTAAAAAAAAAGTCAAAGGAGGCTTGGGAATAGTAGCTAGAATAAGCCAACCTTACGTATCCAAGTAGATAGGTGAACCTCACTGTGACTGACCAAGGTGACACATTACCTATCTATCTCAAGAGCCCAGAGGCCGGTATGATAGCAAACGGTCAATCTGTCAAGAATAAAACAATGAACAAATTAAACAGGGTAAAGCAAAGAAATGGATCTGCAGATACTTTTAGTAAGTGAAGAAAGGGAAATATGTCAGCCAACAAAAAGATATACAGTTGTAATTTAGATCAAGACCACAAGTCAGTCATAGGTCTGTGCACTGGAACAGAGAAAAAAGGACAATGCAAATAAAATCCAAACATGCTGGATTCTGCTCAGAAGACTTCCAGCCAGTGTTGCAACAACTGTCGCACATGTGTAAGGTGAAAAAGCTCCAGAAACAAGCAGCTTTTATGTTGAAATCTCTCCAAAACTGTGTGATAGCAAGACATGCCTCTGTCTCAATTTTAAGAGATAAAACTGATAAAAGATCAGCAATTCTTAACTTGCCAAGGGTTGGAGAGAGCTGTTCTTCCCCATCTTTTTTGCGGTGGGCTTATCCAGTTTTTGGGCAAAGAGGGCAGTAACACACCTGTTAAAAGAGAAACCCTCCCCAGTGCTCTGAGATCCACAGAAAAACCAACTACAGTCAATCTTAGTAGAGGCAGAATGAAACTGGGACTTCTCACTTGAAAAGCCTTTTCTATTTTTCCTCCAGAAAAAAAGTGTACTGTGCTCCTAGCCTCCTCGTGCAGAAGATACTAATCTTCTGGAACAAGAAGGCTAGACGAGATGAAGAAACAGAGGAAAGAGGTGAGTAACCAGTGCATAACACAAGTTAAAGCAAAAAAAACCAAGCCAGAAAGACTTCCATGTAGTTCTCAATAGAAAATGAAAGTGGGGGAAAACTAGTAACTACATTTGACCTCTCTCTCTCTCTCTCTCTCTTTTTTTTGAAACAATAGTAACAATGCTGATGTAATGAAGTATAGTTTACTGTGATTACTTCATACCGGGCCTTGTCAGTTCTGCAGAATGTAGCAAAATGTTTGTTCACTGGCATCTGTCTCTTTAGAGAAAAGCTTTTCAAAGCAGACTCCAGCATGTTCAGGAAAAAAATCTAGTATATGGCACACTTGCTGGAAAAAACATTTCTAAGGTGCTGACAATGTAAGGTAATATGCCAACAAACTCAATGTAGATAAAAGTAATTCTGGATTCAGAAGCTCCTTTACCAGCAGAGCTTGCTTCTACATTGCCTAAACAGAATAAACCCTAGTGGCAATAGTGCTCTTTACCACTCTGCTGCTCTTTAACAAACTGTTTTTTAATAATTGCTATAGTAGTGTTGGCAACTACAGGTCTGACATAGTTGTGCCAGTAAGTGGAGGCCAAGAAATTACACCCATGCTGATCATTAAACTTCTTCACAATGTCGTTGGAAAGAAACTTAATAAACAATAATTATCCAAAATCTGTACCATTGGACTTTCAGGATGCTAATGTCCAGAATGCAGATCTTCCCAACCCCAAACACATTCTTCTAAACCAGAACAAAGGTATGGAACCCTTCTTTTACAGAGACAAAAAATGGCAAGGAGGCAAAGGCAGGGAGTCAAGAAATGCATCAGAAAAACATACTTAAATGTTATTTGGATATTCAGCCCAATTCCTTTGCTGTGACAAAGTATCTGAAAAACAAAAATACACCCCCAACCTCCCCCACAATGTTCATGAAACTAAAGCTGAAAACTCTTCTCAGAAAACCCATACAAATGATTTCAAGATTCACCTTTTCCTTGCATTAGCAGTTATACTTAACTGCTTAAGATCATCTCTCTTTTTTTGATTACCAACAGGAATTGTCAGGGGAGTAGTAAAATGAGGAAAAAACTAATTTTTGAACCAATTCTGGAACAAATGAACTTCCACAAATTTTATTCTGGAAGACAATTATTTGGTGTGTCCATTAAACAGGAAGTCTACTGATACATTTTATACATATTTTCTTTTCCACTGCTTAATTTAGGCTCAAATTAAACTTTGTGTAAAAACCCACCATTATAACAAACATTTCTAATTAAATCAGAATGAATACTTTTACAATAGACGTAACTGAAACAGTTTCTTTAAAGTCAAATAAACTTTTTAAAAATTCTGGCAGCATCATTGTTGTCTTGTATTAAAATGAACAAAACTAGCTTTAACTTAATTATGAGAAGTAAAGAGTCACCCTTAAACTGCTTAGTCTCCCAGTCTGACTTACCTTAAAATTGGGATTACAATCAAACTGACAAATACCATGACTGTATTTTGGTTTAGTCTGAGGTGTATAATTTCTTTTTCAAGCACAGAGGCTTAGCCTTTACATTTTTCCAACACAGTATAAACCGTATTTTATTTTCTTATTTCTTAACTTCTACATTCCACCATCTTTATTTTTTCAAATCTGTTGGTGCAGCATTAATTTAGAAAAACACACTGCCACCCACACCCTGGCTTCTTGTAGATCCTAACATAAACAAGGCTGTGTACATGTATTAACACAGAGGAGCCCATGTATGCAGACTCTGGCCAGTGGGTAGTTTCCTTAAGGAAGAAATATGACTCTTGGCCTTTCATTATCCTGTGGTGTGAAAGTGTCTACTGGAAAAAAGAAAAGTTGACCATCTCTAAGTGAAAAAATGCATGCGGCATTTAAGGAAAGTCGAACCCCAAGTGTAAATAATTTGACAGTATCCCATATAACCTGCCATTAAATTTTCAGTGCTCTTATTTCTTTTTTAAGCATCCAACTTACAGTTATTATAGTTCTTATGCAGTTGTATTATATTAAATTTATTATGTAAACAAGTGTTTCACCGTAGGTTAGGTTTAAGGCAACAGAATATGGAAAACATTTTTCTCTAGAGCACAGTAAAAAAAAAATCCCACAGAAAAAATTTAAAATACATTTGTGTTACATAATGATAAGCTTATTAATAGGCTAACGTATTCTTTAACCAACCGAGAACATGCACACACTCGACAATGAATTGTAAATGAACAGACTGAATTAAATTCTGTATGAATCGACGTAAGCTGGAGAAGCGGAGTAAATATAAGTGACTCTTAATGTTCCCTGCAATATAATGAAGCTGGCTTTGGTCATAGTTTACTCTTTCTCCCACGCACACACTGGAAGAGTCCTAAACCAAGAACAGCATATAAATAACACCAGAACTGACAGAATGATCTACAACTTCCTTCTGAAATCTACTCATAAATCCTGCATGCAGATTCCAGATAACCAACATCTGCAGTTTTATTTCATTTGAAGACGTTTTGAGATGCTGACGCTGAGCAATGATTCACAACCAGGACTTCTGGAGTTAAGCTGTATCAGCACAATTACTGTAAATGATGCTTAGTTTTACTCTTTCTTTGACTTGATAGTAGGGAATACACAGGTTTTAAGGTTCTCTTTATTGGCAGTTATCTGTACTCTAGATAGACATCAACTTTCAAGGCAGCTTTCAAAGTCTGCTTATTAACTTTGTTATTTTCCATTCATATATTTTAAAAAGACCTCATATTATTTGTAATACACAAAATTTAAACAAAATGTCCCTCAATGAAGTCCAGCCCTACAGAGAAGCCTTCCCTTCTGCCTGCTCAATATCCCAGATTCTGGCCATTTTCACCAGTCACACTGGCCCACTGTGCCAGTTCACTGACACAGCACTGTATCAGTACCTATTCACTTCTGTCCTCACTGCTGTGATATAAAACGAACACAGCCTTTTCTCTTTAATAACAAATGCAACAGAATGCTCCTTCTTTGTTTTAAAGGATATTAACGCTTTAAGAGCATATATACTGAGGGTGATGCTGAGTGTCTTGATTCTTTAGCAGGCTTTTGCTCAGGCTCTAGAAGCACTTGAAGTGTGTATTGCAAATACAATTGCAAAAGCCTCTGAAAGTCTGCAGTTTACCTCTGCAGAAGGGATATGGAAAACATATCTCCAAATTAAATATAGGCTACTAACTCAGAAAACTAAATGCAGACAATCTCAGCTGACAGACCTATTTGCAATCCTCTAATTTGCTTAATGGATCATATTTCCAAATGGGGCTGAGTTGCTGTGTTACACTAACATGTCCTGCACCCACTATTACAGCGTGTGTGCAAACAGTCAGGAAAAAAATTAAGAAAAACATTCATCAGGCGTTCAGGAAAAACTGAAAAATATTGTTGACTAGGGAGGAGAGAACTCTTTCCTCAACAGAATAAAGTCAGCTTTACTGTATTTTTCAAAAGAAACTAGAAATGTTTAATAAAACATCTCTAAAAAGAGTCAAAGTGTACTTTCATGCATTTGTCATAACGTTGCTTGGTCTTCAGACTTTATTACTACCTTAAACTGAGGTTAAGGAACATTTTATGTTTTTCTGCCTTACACTTTCAACCTTTTTGCTTGTTTTAAAACTGCAGAAAACAGACTGTCATGCACACAGAAGTGTGTGGGAAAATGTATGGTTTAATTTTATGTTTGAGCAGCCCATCTAGGGCTGCTTAAAGGCTTCTCCAATGGTAACTAGTTAATAGGAAAAAATATTTGTCATTAATTTTTAAAAGACAGAGAGGGTGCTGTGTTTATAAACTATTTTCTCTCTTATTTTTTAATTCAGAAGTATTATTGTCTTCTCTAGGTATGGAAAGCATTTGTGAACTGAAGTGGCTAAAACAGGTGGGTACATGCCCATATGCCATACTGGCTATCTGCGAATGGTATTTTCATACTGCTACTTCCTCCAAACTGAAAATACAAAGGCATTCTGGGGGTTTCTACAGCTGCTGCTTCTTCCATATTTTTGTACTTCTAACTACTAGTACTATAACATCATGGTCACATTTTCATTACCAAAATTAACACAGAATTTATTAAGTCTAATGATTTTTTTTGTAAGTGAGGGCAAAAAGGGGAACAACCAAAAAAAAAAAAAAAAAGGTCACAGCAACAGATGAAAAAGTTATTTCAGAGAATTCCCAGTGCATATTTTAAGAAACCACAATTCTGCCTCTCAAGAGTGTGGTCTACTAGTTAGTAAACAGCGAAAAATTTAAGCGTTACACACTGTAGAATGACTTTTGTCCTACCTGGCAACCATCTCTGTTTAGAAGACTCATCAGTAAGGCTAAAGTAATTACTCTATAATTATAACCCCCATCTTTTTTTCTATCATTAAATAACAATTTACTGGTTGGTTAAGGTTTATAGTTTAAATCAGGTAAGTGGAGAAAACCTGATCATGAATTAACCAAACAAAATTTGCTTCTAACTTATGTAATAAATTTTTAAGATTTGAAAGTGACACTGCATGACAGATCTTAAAAAGAAAAATGAACAAAATTCATCATCACAATGACTTGTTTATATATGAACCAGAACAGAACTTGTAAAGAAACTTGGAAGAAAATAATATTATTACAGTTTTCCCATACCACCATCAAAAATTTAGTTACATCAGGAATGAAACATTTGTAATTAATACTTTTCCTCATTTTTCTAAGTAAAAAGAATTTGTCCTATATTTAATAAGCAGTTACCAAGTTTAAAAAGAATCACTGCTTTAAAAAATAATATTCTCTAGCTTATAATACGTATTTTTACCTTAATTTATCATACATACATCCACATTTACTTCACCATCCATTATGATGAAAGAAATTTTATTAAAGACAAAAAGTGAAAGTGAGAGGGGGTTCTGAGTTGTTTCACACCTTCTGGCTCTAGTCTGCCAATAAAAACATGTTTTGAACATGAATCCGAAGCCACAGTCATACTACGTTACATTTGAAAATAAATGTTACCGCCACATGCAAAGGACTTAAAAAATGTTTAGACCACGATTCTTTCATCAGTATGCAAGACAACTTCTCTCCTCCCTACTTGTTGAGCTACTCCTTCCCACTCTCCCTCTGCTCCCTTGCTTTCCACAACAAAAACATGACTTCAGCAGCTGTATTTCATGGGCCTGCTTCCCTTTCAATGAGCCACCTTACTTTCTCAGGCACGCACGAAGAAATACCACGACGTCTTCAAAGTACACAGTGAACAGAGAAAGCACAAACAGGACTTTGCAAACCAAAGGCTGGACATGTCATGCTCTGGGATGGACATCTGCACAAAGCCACTTGATTGTCTTCCCTCTCCACACCTGGTTGTCCTCCCTCTCCGTTTCTGTTTTCTCTACACGAGCATAATGGTCCTAGCAAGAACCAAGTCTGGCACTGGGATTGTTAGCAGGCAGGCGCCGTGTTTCAGAGCAACAAGACATCAAAATCTTTCCAAACACAGAGATGGCGCTGTGTCATACACTGTAGTGCTCCCAGGTGGTTTGAAAAAGCTGGCAGATTTAAAGGAAGCAATTCTGGGTTTTGTCTCAAGTGATGTCAGAACACACAGATACCACACTGCTGCTCCAGGGACAAAATGAAAGACTTACAGTTCCTTAACATTTTTTCCCTAAGTGGTGCAGATACTCTGATTATCCATCTCTGTTACTTATCAGTTTAAATATAGATTGCTGGATTAATGATTTCACAGAAAATATATCTGCATAAACTAGAAAACAGTCTCTTATTCAACAACAACTGCGTTTATATTTTCTGTTGCAGTTCTGTCACGCTATATGCAAGCACACCAGGTCAGATTCTTTTCGGCTCTTGTTGGTCATCTTCCTGGAGGATATAAATGATGAAGAAACTGTTCTTGGTTCCTTCAGCGACAGAGAACAGGGGTGCTATGGGGCTCCTGCTATCCAGCTTTGCAAGGTATCTATTTTTTGGGTGATGTTTACTACCCAAGTTACTCCAACGCAGCAGTTACTATGAAGAAACCTGGGACAGGGCTGAGAGCATACAAATCCAACTGAAGGCACCAATTCCATGCATCTCCTTTGACAAAGACATATGATATGGGATACATCAAAAATGTTTGATGTGCTGCAACAGTCAGTCACTAACTGATACAGCCAATTATCAGTGACAGTTTTATGCAAAATATTAAGTGGTTTGTAGAATTTCGCAGCAAAATTTCAACTCAGATCTCAAGGGTGCCCAAGAAATTATTTTTCTTCACGTTCCAATATTCTTAAATTAGACAAAGCTGAACAGCGTATGCCAACGGAGAGCCCCTGAACAAGTACACAAAGCAGGGCATAATCCCTAGATTTAATCCTATATATGGTGGAAATTATAAAACACACAAAAATGCTGAGATGATAGAAAGCACCTCCTTCCTAGTCTCTAATGATAAGGAGGCAAAAAAAAAAAGCTATTCTGCTACCAAAGCTGGGAAAGCTGAAGCCTCATACATTGTCAGAGTAAAAAAACTGCTTGATACCATCGAGACACCAGGAGTTATTACTGTATATGGCACTTTCAAAGGAGGCAGAATTAGGAATGAAAAAAGACCTTGGCATTGAAAAGGTTAATATTGGGGACAACTGGCACTGCTGCAGGTGGCTTGGGTTCACTGACAACTGGTGTTGGGAGGGCACCGCAGGCAGGACTTAGCTGCCATTGCGTCGACGCAGCCTGTGTGTGACCTGTCTCTGTGAGAGCTTTAGCAGAATCCAATTTGGAGTATGACACAGCCAATCTTCTAGGAAAATCCCTAGAAGAAGCAGTATAAGTAACAAATCATGAAGCCACACTAAGTGAAAGTATGTGAATTGCACTAATACTCGTATTTATTTACAGTCATGCGTGCAGCCTGTGTACATACCAACACACCAGACTGAAGTGCCACACTAAACAAAAGAAGCAGATAATGCCAAGGAAGGTTTTCTGACCTCAGACTGTAAGAGGGAATTTAGGGATGACTATGCCCATGCTAGTAATTAAACCTAATCCCTAGGAGAGCACAAGGGAAGTCAGAAATATGCTTGGTTTCAAGAAATGCTGCTGTTGAGAAAAAAAACTATCTGTTTTCTCACATCAGGAGTTGAATCTGTGGACAACACCACAAAGGACTTTTTTTTTTTTAATTACTCCACCTAATACCAGGATAGATGCCTCAGAAGTTGGCTGAAACCCTGCTCCAGAATAGAATAACTGCAAAGAAGAAGAACTTTAGGTGTGTCTTTTCCACATATATTAGCTCAAATATAAAATCAATTTTCTTTGGCCAAGCTCACATCCCTTGTGTTTGCTTTCCTGAGAATTTGCATAATCAAGTTTTATTAGCCCAAATGTTTGCACAGAGACCAATTTAGGCCTTCACACTTAGGTATATCAGAAGTGGTGTTATTTTATCGGGGAAAGAATATTGATAGACAAACCGGGATAAAGTATTGGCTGAGGGCAGGGTTCCGCTAAACCCTTGGTTTACTTCCTACAGCGAGGAACTCAGTGAGCCGAAGTACAACCCTTCCAGCTAGGGCCACCCATGCATGCACACGCTGTTATTTCCTGTGAATGCAATGGGACAAAATTCAACTCTGGAACCTTCCAATAAACCTGAAAGTACGTTTATTTTTTCTAACAACAATGCCTTGAGCAAACTGTGTGCGACCTAAAAAGAGAATTGGATGTTCTGGGTTTGTCTTTTTTCTCCGCTTTCAAAAGTGCCTAGTTCTGCTTGTCCACTCTTCTGCTCTAAAATTACCACATCTTCCCCGACAGTGTCTAAACACTGTAAGAATCCCCATCAACTAATTTTACCCAGTCAACTGAATAACTGACATGTGACTAACCAAAACTAAGACAACTCAACTCTTACTTTATCAAAACAACGGATGGACGTCACCAGACTGGGTGTGCCTGATATCCCCCAATGACAACTGATGTTCTGCAAAGGTCTTCAACTTCACTGCTGTCCATGGGCACATGTGTTAGATCTCCAAGCAAAAAGTAACTTCAGTGGCTTTTCTGGGATTGCTAGAGCAGCCACCAGTTAGCACATGGTATGGTTTGCAGTGAAGAAAGGGGACTTACAATACAGAAACCATTTCACCAGCATTAGGGTGAAGTCAACCCACTTATGTAACACCGAACAGGTGGTTACAACCTATAATTCTACCTCATGGTATGCTATTAGTTAAAAGGAAATTTTATACCTCTTCATTGCCAAATAAATTCACTTCCTTAAATTTATGAAGTTTATAAAGACACATAAACAACTCATCAACTCTTTTTCTGGGTCTTTTTTTAAATGAAGGCCATCATACCTGGACCCTTATTTGTTTTGATCTGTTCTACATTCATAGAAGTTTGCTTTGCAGTTCCCTTCCATGGATACAATAAAATTTGGGCATTTGGTAACTAGTATGAAGAAACTGAAATATTAAAAAATGGAGTTTCATTCATCTTATAGGAAACTATTTAGCTTTTAGAAAACTGTCCCTAGACAGACTAGAAGAAATTTTTAACGAACATATTTTGGTCTACTATTTATACACTAGGCAGTTCAATGCCAAGACAGCACTAATTAACAATCTGAAAGTCCCTTGTAGACCTAGAATTTGCTGAATACAAAGTATGTGAATATGGATGTAATCACAGTAGTTCAAAATAAGTTAAAGTTAACTAAAGTAAGGTGTAAGATTTATCATCATAAACAAAATCAACCTGCTGAAATCTAGATAAGTCAAATGGGTACACAACTAAATGAAATCAACTTTCAAATTTAAATATCATTTTTTGAAATTAAACTTGAAATTTAACTTGAAAGAAATATTAAATCAGAAGTCACGGAAAACAATAACATGCCAGTTTTATGATATTAATCTCGAAGAAATATATGAAGGTCATTAAAGAAAAAATATGGTTGGTGGCCATACAATACTTCCCCCTCCAAGAGTTACATAAATATCTTTGTAGTTAGTGATAAAGAGCAATTCAGATCTTTGCTTATGATACATTTACCACTGTCAGACCACAGGATCTGACCTCCGGCTTGGTCACAGATTCGTATTTGTTACAAATATCACATGATGTACCAACATGACACTTGAAGAAGTGCAGATACATGGAGAGTCATGTAAGAATCTTAAAATGGTCTGACAAGCAGACCTTCATCCTCATTGCCATGAACTAACAGTACCCTGGCAGTTTAAAAGGTCATTAAAGATCAAGGAAAAGCAACTTTCAGGCCTAATGTAAATAAAACATTTGACTTTGTGTCTTTCTACTACCTCTGTTTCCACAAAAATATTTCTCCCACAGTAATAAAGAAAATTAGGTTAAGTTTTAAAAATACAGAAGCTCTGTACTGTAGCCAAATTAAACTATTCCAAAATACACTGTATTTGTAACTCACTTAACAGTCAGCAAGTTGGGCTGCTGACTTTATAATTTGCTAATAATGCTTTTCAGTATTTTAAGTCAGCCACCCAACTTGTAATCCAATGATATTTTTAACACATGTTGGGATTTTTTTGGTTTTGCTTTGTTTTTTTTTTAAGCAGTGATGACCTACTGATAATGTTTTTCCTTCACTATCAAGTAAATGATTAGGATTTAGCTGATGGCGTGGGATGCTTTCTCCCAAAGCCAGTGTAATGAAAACACTGCAGATGTTTCAAAATCCCACAGTAAGCATGTGTATCAGCATTACACTCCTTCCCTTTTCTCCTTTACCAGTTAAAAATGGTCCTCTCATCTGGTTCTCAGGTCCTGAGAGAAATGCCACCCGCTCCTGCTGAGCCGGAAAGACAGCACCCTCACAATTTGTATTTTCTAAGTGCACATAAGAAAACATATGTGCATATCAGAATTGCATTTCTAACCTAGTCTCACATGCTCTGTCAGTTACAAGGTGGACATGATCCCACCACTCTTCATAAGGTCCATCCAATGCTAGCACAGAAATGTTCTTCTGGGTAAAGCAACTACTGTTGTTGTGCAATATATAAATACATGCGTGCAGCAAAGACACAGCAACTTTTAAATCTCCTTTTCATTGAGTCTATTGGTATCATTTTAATTTTCAAGGAATGATGGAGGGGCAGATGAAAGTTGAGTGTATTTTTAGTATCTTCTTTCTGTTAAGATTACCCTTCACCATTTTAAATCATCAATACTTGTGAGAAAAAGGCTGTTTGATCAGATCAGTGACACAGCTATTCCCGAGTATCAAGTCTCTGCTCTAAGACTGAAGGCTTGTAAACGTGGATAAGTCACTTAGCTGTTACATTTTCAGGTAGATCATGAAATGGAAAGCACAGATACACTCAAGGGATATTTAAGTATCAAATACTATTTCATAAAGTGTCTTGAAGGTGAAGAATTATGCAAGCGTTATATTTACTACTATAATAAATAATCTCAGAATAAAGAAAAAGCAAGCCAGTTAGAAGATATGGAGGGAAGATACACAGAAACCCCCCCAGTAATCTTCCTTTAAGCTTTTAGGAAAAAAAGTAGTAGGATTTAGTTTTATGTTTCAGGACAGTGGACTTCATTCTAGATCCATTTTTTTTCCCATTTGTGTTTTGGTTTTGGACATAACATAAGACTTAACATTCTTCTCCTTATAAAGCCTGTAGATAGGCATAATTTTTTTAAGGGAAAGCACAGTACCATTAACACTATAATTCACTGTCTTCCTTTTTTGCCTAGTCCTTTCAGCACCGTTTTCCAAAGCAGGACTGGGAGACACATTGACCTTTACTGATCAGTAAAGTAAGTTTTACATTCATTTATTTTAAATACATGTCATTATTCTATGTTCTTGGTCTGATGTCTTATTTGAGAATATTAATAGATATCATAAACAGTCAGTCTGGACCTTTCAGCAAGCATAGCTCAGATCTGCAACAAGGCGGGTGGTGGTGGGTGAGGGCAGAGGGGAAACCCACTGATCACAATTTAGGACAACTTTCTAGTTTTTTTTTGTGTACAAGCACTGCTTTCATTTCTAGCCACTCTGGACTGTGAGCAAATGCCCAAGTTTTGGTAAATTCAGTCCACTGAGGTCAAATGAGTTATTTCCTACACATATGCAATTTTCCCTCACTTCCATGTGCTGATGAATCATTACTGGATCCTTCTTTTTCCCAAAAATAGTCTGGAAAGAGGGAAAAGAAACTATGACCTGCAGCACCGGAATTCCCCATTGCAGCAGAAACGCGACAAGTCCTTTAGTGGCATGGCCCGTTTCCTCTGCTTCAGCCTCGGCACTGAGAGCAGAGAGGGCAGAAAAACAAAACGCTGAGCGCTACAACAGGCTTGTGGCATTGCTGCTGACCATACTGCCAATTAGACAAATCATAACACACTAGAGTGTGTTCTCGTAAAACCCTAAATCACATAGCAACTGTAAGAGTATACATTTTCGCAATAGCAGTTCACATGAAATGTATATTTTTGGTCAAAGTCTAATTCAGAGCTGGGTTATTACTGAGGACAGCTGAGTTTTGTAGCCCTGGCATGTTAATGTACTATTTCCTGATTAATCTGTTTTCAACAATGTGCTGTGTATTTATGATTCACACCTTCACAATCTACTACACATCTCTTTTCAGAACATTCCCAATAAGATGAACCCATTTAAGGATCATGACTGTGTTAGGCACACACGTACTGCTTCACTTGATGTATATGAAGGAGAGAATACCAAATGTACTACTACCTTTAATTCAATACTGCTTATTATTTTTTTCCCCCAGAAAACGTATTAGTAAGGCAGGTATGCATCTGGTTAGGTAAAAATCTCAGAAGCTTTAATGGAATGTGAAAACACAGAGCAATTTCAGCGCTGTCTGGGTCTCAGAATTTAAAACAAAGCATTTTCCTTAGATTAGCTCTACATTTTTTAAACTTAATAGTTTCAACTGAAATTATTTTATGTAAATCTATTTCAAATGGAATAAAGATACTTAAAATTATTTAATTTGATTTTTTTCATACTAATCTTTATTAGCTGTTAAATATTTAGCTGTATATTCATGGCAAACTATGACATTCAATTACTTTTGCTATACATGCTCAGCCTATACAGAGAATTAAAATGTTAATCGCTGCATTGCAAAACTCCCAGATCTTGCTAATAAAAATATGTTTTCTAACATGTTATAAATGATTACATTATTGGCTATTAATTCCATAAAAATAAATACTTACTACTGTGCACAGTCAATCAGTTGATATTCGTTCGACCTCTCGAAGCATGCCTTTACGCCTTCATCATCCCAGAGCTTTTTTGCATGTTCAAAGAATTCCTGAAAATTGGAAATGCAACAAATAAGAGAATATTTCTCAATCTTTTCAATCCCAAATCTATATGTTTTGCTCCCTCCCTCCAACCTTCATGTTTTATACTTTTGCAGAATGATAGATTATACCTTTAAAGAAGAAAAGCAAAAAACATTTATTAGCAAAACTGCAGTAAAATATACTGAACATGTGGCTGACAGTTTCCAGTACATGATATGTAATGAAGACTGTCTTCAAAATTCATACCAGTCCATATATAAAATCTACTGTAAGTACAAATGTTACCTAGAAGCATGCAAACTTAATTTTTAACTGAATTTATGCTTCTGTCATGGAAAAGACATAAAAGTGATGCAAAAAGCTGCTCAGCTTATAAACGTTAAAGAAAGAACCAGTCTGTAACTCTAAAAAGATTGTGTAATTTTTCCTGAAAAACACAACTTTCTGCTGCTTGGTATTTTCTCACGCAACATAATAATTTGATTGCAAGACTTCCAGAGTCGTTGCTCAACACCGCCTCCTCCAAGCAGCCGCCTGGTACAACGTGCTTTTCCTAGCTGCTATCCCAAGCAACCCAATCCAGAAATATTTGCTGGCAAGCTTATTTCAGAATTATTTGAAAGAGGAATCAAAGCTGTCCTTGGTGATGGTGAAGCCATAGCTCTGTTGTATGAAATGCACAGACACAGAGCAGTAGGTCCTGACCCTGCCTACTGGCTCCTCTGCTCCTCCAGCCTCTGCTGTAGAGCATCACATGCTCCAGCTTGTTTTAAAGCTGGGAGTCCATTTTATATCATTACTGGTAAGTCAAACCATAACTAAGTTTTTCCAGCTAAAGCTTTCTAAAAATCAAACAAAGAATGGTTAGACAAATTAGTATTTCCTTTATTATATGACTGAGTCTTTCCTCCCTCAAACCAAATTGTTAAAGTAGTACGTCAACTTAAACACAGAAGTTGTTTCTACTCTCTTAAAACCTCAACACGGCTACTAAATCATCAGAGTCCTTTGGTCAGTCATAAATTTGCAAGACCTAACAAATGGCTTTTCCACAGTTCAATTTGGCTCTGTGTAAAATGGGTGTAATACCACTATTCACTTCACAATTCTGTCAAAATGTTGTGTAAATATCTGAATTCTGAAACTTTCTGAAATTGTTTGCCAGTCCCTCCCCACACCTTTTCAGGATTAAAAACTTCTCTCAAAAGACAAAGTTTGTAGTTTTCAAAAGATCTTGGCAGCACCGTAAGCTCACTTTTACTCTGTATGGGTTTCCCAACCTTGCACACCACCCCTGTGAGGTGCCCCAGAAGGTGACACTCCGCACCTCAGCAACTGCCTGTGACCTGCTGGGGATGTTTTCAGGGACAGGCAACACAAGACAAGATTTTCAGAACAAACTAGTACTGAAAATTATTTAGTGAAGCTTTGAACATGGCTACAGAGGCCCTCAATAACCCCAGAAATGCTTTTTTCTTTCAACTATATTGTGCACAATGTAGAGAACGAGAAAAATCCATTCTTTAAGAAGTTTTCAAACTTTAGAGAAAAGGAGATGTTAAAGCAGGCGCGAAAAACCTTTGCAGAAAGTCTTGGAAGAAGAGAGGAAGCAACACTAGAGATTGGCAGATGCTTATTCTGCCCTTGGAATTTATTTCTTCACCATGGTAAGGACATGTTTATTTTGTCTTTGTTATTTTAATGACCTATGTAATGATTGTTTAAAACACTGCAGATCCACCTTCTGAAGTTATGCTACGGCTATTATAAACTGTGTTCCTACAGCAGAAGGAAAGCAAAAACAAGCTCAAGAAAGGACAAGATATCAAACTAAATAAGTAGAAGGAGAAAGCAGACACACATAACAGAGAGCACTACTACTAGAAAAAGGAAGAACTGGAAAAGCCAAAATGGTAAAAACCAGAAAACACGGAACATTCCTCAAACTTGAAGCTTATGCTTGATTGATATTCAGGGCATCAGCTGAACGCATCTCACTTGCTGCTGTCTGTCTCCAAAGAAAGGCATTGCCTTCTCAATGGAAACAGCGAGCTCTGGATAAGTGTCAGGGTCCCGAGGCAAAAGGACCCAGCTCTCCCACCCCCTTCGATGCGTGCGTGTACAGCAGTGTACAACCTCAGCCCTCCCTCCCACAGCTGCTCACTGCTGCAGGTGCGGGGGTCGAGCATGGCATGTCCACCCTCTCCTCTTCACCATCGGCAGGTCGGAATTCCCACCCACCTGGAAAGACATCTCTGAGGGGAACCTACATCTAAAAAATGGCCCCGTTCAGCCCCATGCAGCCTATGGGAATGGGATGCGAAGAGGAGAAGGATGCCACCATGAAAGCTTCTTTTCCTGCAGGGTGGGATGAATTGAGAGATGGCTGCAGATGTAAATAAATAAGTAAATAAAAAAATAAATGAAATTGCATAGCTACAGCAGTTTCTGACTTCAATTCTGTTTTTACATCCTCTGTATGAGCTTTATTTACTCTTAAAAATCTCTTTTGGAAAAGAGGCAATCTTTTCAGCTCAGCTTCTGAGACCCTACAAATATGTTGTAAATACAGGGTTTCCATATTATATGCGTCAAGTATTTCCACCTGACCGTTATATCTCAAAGCAGTCTATTTAAAACAACTTCCAGACTTCTAGTCCAAAGCAAATCCTATAAAATGGAGCAAATATACTTACCTCATTAAAATGTACCGATCTACTGCAGAGGAGTACACTTGCCTGCAAATTGCCTCCCACACAGCTACCCGATACTTCTTTCCCAGGTGACTAAAGCCTTCCAGAAAAATCCTGCTTCATTTCAAGACACCAAGTACCATGATCCAACTTTTCACACTTGGTTTTAACCCCTTCCTTGTTAAAGTGGTTTAAGTTCTTCAGTATTCAGTAGTTCTTGTTTAAGTTCTTCAGTATTTTTTCTCCTCAGCTGCTGAAGGCTCCCATTGCACACAGTCAAGCACACAGGACGAACCTGCTCACACATGCCAAACGTGTCTGGATCCCAACCTACACTCCATCGCAGCACCACATCCAGATAGCAGTCACCACCTTAGCTTCAACCTCTGCAACCAAGCCCTCTTTGCCTGACCGGCCTTCCAGCAACCACTCCCCGATCCCCAATCCCCATGACTCATTCCTACAGACGCCAATGCTCGTCACCTCTTCCTCCTGCCATGGCCACATCACAGCCACCTCGTTGGCAAGCAGGCGCTGGTGAGCTAACAAAGGTGCGGGCTTTGGGCTAAGCCTGCCCTGCAGCACCTGCTCTTGGGGCTGCGGTATCCTTGGGGTGACAGCCACATTTGGCAACACCCATCGCGGGGAAGAGCCAGGGTAATTCAAAGGACAGAGAATTCAGTTTTGCTCCAGCTGATAAAGGAAGATGGCTAAAACTTTTCAGTTAATGTTTCTGGGGGGCAGGGAACTACATACAGCTTAATTTCTGAGATGGCCAAACTAAGATTTTCTTAAGGGTCTGACTTCTGGAAAGTGGCTATTCAGAAGTTCTTAAAAGTCATGAGCCAGGGCCTTTAAGAAACCTCAACTGGGACAGGAGAAAACAGGGACAAGGAAAATCACTAGGGCATCTGATGCACTTCGTTTGCAAGCACATGCAGCTGACCTCTATCAGAGCAAAGTCACTGAAATCCACTAAAAATATTTAGTATACTGAAAAGAACCAGGAATAATGTACTGTGCCTGAAAGCAGAAAAACACCTACATTATGACACGTCTATAAACACCAAACAAAACAGAGCTGTTTCATCCAGACTCTTCCTTAGGGACAGAGGCATACAAATATTTGCACCTATTAATATACATATAAAATAAAACCATTGATAAATTTTTTGATGCAGTATTTTAATTACAGCATTAGAGAAGTAAATGATGATGCCTCAGGTCTCATGAGTTACATGTCTCATGAATTACGGGTACTTTTTACTTTACACACATTAATTTACACCAGTTACTTAAGAATTTATTGCGATCATTAGACCATACAATACCAAAGTTTTGATGTGATTAAAATGGATGTGTGACACACAACATCTCAAATATTTACTAATATAAAATTATCTGGAAATTTTCCACTCTTCCTGAGACAATCCAAAAAACTCAGTCCCGCATTCCCGAGCTTCCTTTTCACTAGCAGATAATTTTTGCCATACATAAATATTCACACATCATCTAAAAATCATGAAATGACATAAGCAGGTTATGATTCCTTTTTTTTTTCCCAGAACAAAATAAGTTAACATGTACATAAATGTAGAAACACCCTGAGCTGATATCACTGATGTAAACAGTATTGTATTTTTACTACATTTTAAAAAGGTCTTGTAGAAATATTTTTACTCACCTATTCCAAGGTGAGTTGGAATTTTTAGGCTGAAAAAAATAGGAGGGACTATACTCCTATACAAAACATTCCAAGAAACCAATACAGATAACAAATGCAGATGCACTACAGCTAAGTCTCAAAGCACTGTTTTTCAACTTTGTCCTACTAGAAGTTACAGCATGTTCTTGAAATTTAATTCTCCTTACTTTGGAAATAAACTTATTTATTGGCAGGTTAAGAAACCTCCTCCCCCTTACAACTCCTACAAAAAATTTTCAAGTAGCTAAAAAATGGACTTGTTTCACTTTTCAGCTGCCTAAACTGGGAATAAATATTAGTGATGACTAAAGAATGACATCTCTTCACGAACAAATCTTTATGTGTTTTGGAAACAGAACTTTTCATCTAATCGCTTTACAAACCACAAAAGTGCATGTTAGGTGAGGAACACAATTTTTATTCTATTAAGATGCCTTTCTGTCTTCCTTCCAGATGGAGCATACATTTAATAGCTATCCTGATGTCACCTTTCAGTCTCCCAGAAACTGGGATGTGGAAGACTCCACTGTATTTTCTATTCTGCATATTTCTTCTGTTAATACATTGTAAACCTGGAAACAGCTGCTTAGATCAGTGTGAAATAAGATCGATCTCCCTCAAGCCAAAATTCATGCTCTTATTCTCCTAAGCTTCAGGACTGTAAGACAGTTTCTCATCCAAAACACAGATTAAACCTGTCTGATTAGCCTGACAACCATTTAAAGAAGTGGCAAACGTTACACATTTTCATAGTTCTGCCGCTTTGGGTGTGAAATGAAGTCGTCACTTCTATTCTCAGTTTCAGTTACTACTTCTCTCTGTATTTAACCAAACAAAAAGTAAATCACGCAATGCATTAAAAAATCCCACCTTAACACCTCCTGAACTCCCAACAATGACTGCAGCGCAAGATGATCCACAGAATTCATATGGAAGGGGAGGTACGTGCCTCCCTACCGAGCAGGGTGTACCCCCCTTGTACTTCCCAATACACAGGGCAGGGGGTATATAGGCAGTCCCAGTATCCCGTCCACTCAACTATGGAAAAGTTTTGTGGAATAAAAGAGTGGCAACTGATGGGTAACACTGTAATACCATAAGGAAGACACCCAGTAGGGTCAAATTAAGGTTGCATAGGCAAACTGCCTTCAGGGTTTTCTAAATGCGACATGTTTGACTCCACAATCCAAACAATATCCTTTTAAGCACCCTTTTCTGTGTTCCACACCTGAGGTCAAAACTGAAGCGGAACCATCAGCCTGCAGCCCAAGCCGCTGAGCATGGCAGCAACAGCAAGCAGCAGTATGCTGTGCTGTTACAGGGGAGGATAGGCAGCAACATGGTCTGGGAGAGGTGACTAGGAGGAAGGACTCTAACCTAACACTTTCTCCACTTCCCTGAGAGCTGTGAGGAAGCCCTTTTCCATGTGGTGCCCGGGGAATGACCAGACTGACAGCATCCCAGGCAAAGGGAAGCTCAGCTGAGCTCCCCCCTCATGCTCCAGAAAGCTTTGCGGCTGCCGGGGGTGTCACAGGGGTCTGCTGCCACGTTGGCGGCAACAGATGCCACTAATCAGATTAGCGTATCGGTATTCTGTTGGGTTTTGTAGCATAAGCCATGTAAAGTAACAGAAGAATCGCAATTTTAAAAAGTTTATATTTCAGCCAAGTAAAACCTGGAATTTAACAGGAGCAAAAGCTATTTTTGTGGCTCCAGGACTCTCTTGCAAGCCTCTGCAGTCTCTACTTGCTGCAAACAGTTCTCTGATGCTTAGGTTAAGATTAGGGCGATTTAAATTTAAGAGTACCACTCCTGTATCCATTAGGTTCTGTTTTTTTCTTGATATTCATTTTCTCATTAATTCAAGAGTTGTGCATTTGGAGTTGGAGACAAACTTTCCCAACATTGCTGTTGTGACTGCGTTCTGCTTTATATTTAACTTTCTCTAGAACATAACTGCCGAGAATGAAGGGGAAAAAAAACCAACAGAGAAAAATCTCTGTGTTTCTAAACATAATGACCAATATAATCATTAGAGAGCTACAGATCTGGTCAAAGGAAGAAAAACCACCTCCCCTGTGGAGGCTACTGACACATCCCAGTACATTGGGTATTTCTACCATCTACCATCATGCTTACCCTATACAAGCATCTCTGAATCTCCAAATAGGATGGTACTGCTATACACAGTAGTTTCTTGATCTCTCGAAGCCTTTAAATCACATATGATTATCTTTCTATAAGACATACATGGCAGTTCAACATAATATAATCCAACAGCTAAGATTTTTTGTATGTAGCGAAGAATAAATAATCTGCTTTTTGTTTTAAGAATGTATAGTAATACTGTAAATAACGTATAATAAAAGTGATAATGCAAACTTGCTGAGTGAATAAACTTGAGGGAAAGATACCTGGGGCTTCAGCGTGAATGATGAGAATAAAAAAAAGGTACTTCTACACTATGCAACAAATCAGGTACACAATAGGGAGATGAATTTAAGTCAAACAAACAACCTTTTATTGCAATTTTTTGTATAGTATTTATTTTCCATTGCCCGGGCTTTTCTCTGCAATGCAAGACTCAGGGCCTTATAGAAAAAAAAAGTCTAAAAATCTATCTCCATAATCTTGTCTATCGAGGAGTTGCATAGGCAATCTTAATTTTGAAAGCCTGTCTTTAAATTTGAATCTTAACCCAGTGTTTAACTGAGGTGGTTGTAAACTGATGTTACAAGAAACCCAGAACAGACAGTGAGCGACAATTTGCCCCAGTGCCTCCAATTATTACTGGTTTGCTTGCGCCAAGTGTAGCAAACCATTTTCTACTAAAAATACTCTTCACCCCCAAATATCTAACGAGTGCAACTGTAAGCTGTAGGAACAAAAATTTTTAAATGGACTTAATGCAGAAATTATAGGGTAAAGTACCAGGTAAGACACCCAAGAGAGAAGGAAGCCTGCTCTGTTACCTCTTCCACAAACAAGTAGAGTCTCTTGATAATCAGCCTCTTGTTTATGAGACAAAAGTGTCCCCTATGGCTCAGCCAGCTCCATTTCTTAATCTTTCATGAAATGTTCTGCCTAACAAGGGAGCTGTTTTGCTGTAGGTATACAAAATACAGCTGCTCAAACTCCTAATGCCTGCAACAAAGACAGGCAAACAGAGTTACAATTTAAAAACAAAAGCAGCATACACGACTTGAATTTTTCCAACAGCAGTGGTGTCAAAACCTTCGTTAGCACCCAAGCAATAGCATGAGAAACACTGAAACCATGTAGGAGTGGTCAACTGGCATGCAAAGACCATGCTTAACAGTAGGGTTCAGATGTTTCTAAAGCATGAGCACTTATGGTAGATTAATTATACAGAAACCTTTAGGAAAAGTACAACCTCCGCCCCCTGCAAGGTATTTTCTGTTGTAATTTGTGGGTGTGCAATAATCAATGCAATTACTTTGCTAGTTAGTGACTCATTCTGATAGGCAAAGCAGCAGTTGGCCTCTAACCCTCCTCCGAAACCTCACTTTGGATCTATCAAAAAGAGTTACAGAACAATACATCCAGATCTACCTTCTCTCCCTGTTCATTGGACTTGGTTTGCCTTTTTTAGGCTGGAGGCAACAGCCTTGAAGCACAATCAGTCTGCACTAAGTGTAACCTCAGTTCATTAGAACTGAACATGGGAGGATGGTAAATACCACCTTCACATAACACACTTGTGTTGGGGCATTTTATGTTCCGAGAAAACAAAATTAGTTTATTAACTCCTAGGAGAATCTTATCCAACTTGGAAGTGTAAGGAAAGAAGCTGGGGAAACAAACAGCATTTATAAAGGTATAAAAGCACCAGTTTCATGTAGCTACCACATGCCACCACATCTAGACAAAACATATGAATTGTGGAGCTCGTTGACAGTGTTCAAAAACCAGGAGTGCAACCAGCACAGTACATTCTATGTCCCTTTCTTGAACTATTTTTGTGACTTGACTTTTACGCTCTTACACTACATTTCCAAGAAGTGTGTACAGTTAAGGTATCAGCCTGATTGCCTTAGCAGTTCTATTTCTGTCTGCTAGAAACATGTTCCATCTGCCATCTTAGTTTATAGAAATCAACAAGTTCACTTTGTAGACCAGAGAACTCATCTACAAAGTCTGAGAAATATAGTAATACATTTTTCAAACTCGTATGTGTCAAACACTAAAAAAAGGTCTGAAAGTTCTTTAGATCATACTAGCAAAAACAAAAATAAAAACATGATTTTGTGCTTTCGCAGTATTTTGGGGGCCAGCACTGTGGATAAGATAGGCTTTGAAGATAAAAATGCATTATAAGTCAAAGAGCAGTTCCATGTTTTTTCTTCACTACTTATTAAATAGCGGCTTTTTTTTCTGAGCCAGACAATGAAGCTTTTATCATACTTAAAACAAAAACCTCTGATTCAATCTCCTACTTTCCATTTTAATAGTGTATTTCAACTTTCAGTCTGCCATCACAAATCCTTTAACGCTGCTGCCTACCTGCTATTTTGAGGAGACCATTAAGCTCTCTACTAAGGGAAGCAGGAGAAATAATTTAAGCAAATTACTTAGTGTACGTAGTGCCTAAAAAACATGTTGTGCCGAGGATGCAAAGCTCACGCGCATTCTTTTCCTTGAAGGTATTTTGGTTTTGTCTCTGTTAGGACCCCTCCCTGAATGCACATAAAGCTCTTCATTTCAAAAAAAAGCCCTCTCAAATTATTTGTGAAAGTAATTACAGGCGTGTTATTCTGCAACATTGCTGCCCTTTGCACTTCTGCAGCACTTGTGAAAAGAAAAAGGTAAGTATTGTTATAATTCCCTCAAGGAGGATTTTTTGTGGACAACAGATGATGACAAAGCATGAGATACATCTGCAAGTGTTGAACAACATACAAAAATTCATGGTACTGACCAAATAGAAGAACCAGAAATATGTCATGACTTTAAAAATTTGGTAGCACATGGTTTATCCCTGTGATCAAGACGCTGATTACACAGTTGCCTTTGTAGAGCATTGAGCTTTCAAACTGGAAAAATTACTGAAAAACACATAATCTGTGTGTCACCTGTACTGGGAGATGTTTGCTTGCTGTTTGTTTGTTTATTAAAAGCAATAATGGCACTACAAAAGTGTACAGATTCTGTATACCAAAATTTGAATCTTTATCTAACTGGGCAAGACTAGACAGAGCAGAGTCTATTCAGAGTAGAGGACAGCAAATCAACCCACAGCAGTTTTCTTACTGCTTCTGGTTCTGCCACCATTTAACTCCTGGGCCTCTGTGTAACAAAGTGCAATGAATACCCTACTTCCTTTTCTTATAAGTCAATATAACGTCCAGTCAGTGAATGTGTACAAACCACTCTGCAATGCCCAATGAAGGGACTGTTACGGAAGTGAAAAGTAGTGCTATAAGACACGTATTATAAATTGGTAAACTTTAGGCACTTCACGGCAGGTAATATTATGCAGATTTTTTTTTCAAAACACAAGCCAATAATAATAACTTACATGCTGTAACATGGTAGAGTTGGATCTGAATCCCCTACAGTTTTAATTCTCGAGTAGTATTGTATCGGATAACATTTTTTATTACCTGTGTCGTAAGGGTGTCGTCTTTTCCATGCCACAATGCACTTCGGCACACATCAGTACAAAAAAAATGAGATCCTCTGGTGGATTATTATTTCACTGAGCAGTGAAAATCATGCAGTTAATTCTTGCCTGCTGCTTTGAAGATACAAAGCTCAATGTGCACTTTGTCACCTTTTGACGATGAGAACTTGAACCTCTATGCCAGTTACTCCTGCGGTGCTCTCAGCCTTTCTTACAAGTCCGCCTCAGTTTTCATTACTCAGATGGTGGGGATACCCCCAATGAAGTCAGACCGGTGGAGTACAAAGCTGAGGGACGCGGCTCTCCCCCATCCCCAGGCAGCTCTCCTGCCCCTGCCCATAGGGAACCCCTGTTGCTTCTGTAAATACAATTTCATAGTGAATACAACCATTGAGCGAGCTGAAAAAACACAAGACTGCAGCTTATAAGTCTTACGGTATGAAAAGCTTCTACTACTCACAGTTTCAACTGTTTTCCTTAAACCAGTTCTGAAGGTCATACATCAAGGAACTATTTCATACTCTAGTATGCACTTGATTATTTGTAAGTGATTTCCTACCAGACAAGTGGTTTGCAAGGACTGAGAACTCTCATTTCCTTTTATAGGTTTGATTCAGAAATAAATGCTGGCAACATCATGTGACTAACAGGCAGCGTCCACAACTTAAGCCACTCTCATAATTAAATAGGAAAGTAATGGAAAAGTCAAACCACTGCTGCCAGGTCTATTTAGCCTTCTACTCCTCTGCACGAGTTTTATCTAAATTCAACTTTTTCTCTCTTCTTTGACACTTTTTCCTGTCCTCATCCATGTGCAAAAGACAGACTAGCTTCAAGACAATAACTTATTCATTCTGAAATATTTATAATAGCAGGAAAAGAAAATACAAGTCTTCATTGTATCTCTGTGACTAAACTAAATTGAGTTTCAGCAAACAAATTTTTGTAAATTAACAACCACAAATGTAGATGTAAATGTATGAATAACGATTCCAAAAGAAAAACTTTTTGTCTTTTCTATCTGATGGCTGTTGCCTTTAAGAGCTATTCTGGGAAAGGACTGTGGATACAACTGCAGGAACTAGTAATTTTGACTATCTGAAAGTAATATACTTTAAAGGAATCCCATTAGTTGAAGGTATGTGCTCACAACTTCTACAGATGCAGAACTACTCTATCTTATTATTCAGAAAGACTAAGGTGTTTTAATAAAGCTCTGAAAAGTAACACAGATTCTTAAGTAAATCTTGGCCACATTTTATATAATTTTCAACATCCTCCTAGTGCCAGCCCCCATGAATCTAGTGCTGATGAGCCCCAGAAATAAATCTTTTCAGACTAATTCAGAAGAAATTTAGCTAGTGACTTCAGGAAAGTAAGATGTTAATTCCTAGTGTTTAGTTCTTAATTTCCATTCTGCAAAGTACGTCATTGTGAAGAACTGAGATAATAACATCCTATTACGTATAATATAGAAAGAATGTATATACAGTAACAAATGAAATTGCTGAGGCATCAGAACCTACGTATTTTTTATTAGCCCATAAATATTCTTGCAACTCAGAAACTGCCTAGAAGTCAACAGAAATCTGTGTCTGTAGGAATAGAAATCTCTGTCTTTATGAATACAGATGACGAGAGACAATGAACAACTTGTGGATGGGAAATTCTGTTGGAATTTCAGAGCTGGAAGTCGTTAAGGGGGTCCAGCTTATTGGGATGCAGACGTTTCCAGGGTACTGGAAAAAACTACTTTATATAGCCTAAGCTAGCTTCTTCCCTTTCTTCCCAGTTTTTTATTTACTATTTGCTGCAGGATTATTTCTCACTTCAAATGTAATCTAACATGAAAGCTGCTGATCAATATTGCAAACAGATGATTAGTGTCTTGTGACTGCCAAAGAACTGTTAATGAATCTCAATACATGATGTTGAAGCATGGACATGAGATAAAATAATAGAGTGAAATAATAAAAACAGGTAATTCCCTCAGTTTAAAAGGCAAACATTGCCAGAGCTCCTTACACAGAGAGAAATGATTCACGCTTGTCTCAGAAATGGTAGGAAATAAATTTCTTCAAATTAATTAAAATCAAACTGCCACCAACTGAAGTATTGCCTACTGAAGTAAAACACAGAACTAGTGAGTTTGAAGTCATGGATATTGGACCCCCCCCCAACCTGCAGCAACTGAGGCAAGACCACCATGCAAGGCCCCACGCAGCCTCCCTGCACCTTCTCCCCCAGCTTCCTTCAGGTACTACTCATGCCATAGAGCCCATCAGGGCCACCACAGGGCCACCAGCAACCTCCACACAAGATGGCTGGTTGTACATGAACAAAAATGGACTACTGGATGTTATACATGGCAGGAGAAAAATGTGAACGAACTTGATTCAGTTGGATCTGGAGAGAAAACCTCAGATAGATATGTGCAAATTGTGAGCAAGGCCTTGAAACAACGCAAAGACAATTCAGACAAGGACTTTTGTTGCCTTCTGTTACAAAAACCAACCAATCGACTCTAAAATGGAACAGTCAAATAACTTCGTCCAGCAGCAATCACTCTAAATTTCCAGGGAAACTCCATTCCACAAACAGTCTTTTCAGATCTCTCGCTTCCTGTGAATGACTGAAAGAGAAGATATGTCTGGGCTACGAATGCATACAGGCTATTCCCGACTCTTTAAATATCTCCTTGAAGGATACTAGGAGCAGGTGCATTGTAGAGCATAGCCTTTAAGTAACCATAAACTTTTGAGAACTAAAGGTAGTAAAATCACCAGTAGTTACTTTTAATTAAACAAACAAATACATCCCAACCTTCTCTTCCTCTCTACCTGCCCACTGATCCATTGTTTATCGATCCGCAGCTTTTTTCATTTTCCAAGTTGAAACGCATTTCACAAGTAAGGGAAAGAGCCTTCTTCATTATTTCCATCAAAGACCTGTTCTGCAGTTAAACCAGACAATGTATGTAAATACCAGAAGTGAAATTCTTTATCAGTTGTAGCAAGTCCCAACCTTAACACTGTGAAATAGTTCCATATATCTGGAGAACATCTGTATTTAAAGCAAACAATAAATTTTAAGTATAAAAAAGAAAAGCTGTTTTATTTCCAGGGGGAAAAAAAAAGGTATTGACTTGGAAAACTCGAGACTCCAACCAGTTCTTTGATCAGTCACGCTGGGTGTATGACAGATTTGGTTACACATAAATGCTTTCCTCATATACAGTTGTTTCTGTTTTCAAGTTGTGGCTTTCTTATCTACCTTTTATAGTACAAATTTTATTTTTAATGCAATATAATTTAATTAAACAAACATTCGATATACATTTTAAAGCTATATACAAGCTAATACAAGTATAAACAGATAACCTCACGACAGATTCAGTTTGTAAGATGAGGAAATTCACTTAACTTTGCATTTGGGATTTGCTTTCTACAGGATCACACTTTGGAACTGTATTTATGCCACACTTAAAATGGGAACTAAATAATAAAGCCTTTTGCCTATTATCCTTTTGTTAGAGTACTAATTTTTCACACAGGTTTCTTTACAAGAAACTATAATAAAATGTGGATAAAGACCAGAGTGATCTTCACATGAGAATAATGATCCACATAACGGAGTTTTCTGACTTTTCTATTCAAAACTAGAGGACACCCACATCCCCTATATAACCTATGATTTCTGTCACTCAGAAATCATTACAAAAATATAAGTTAATTCTCTAACACATTCATTGGCTTTTTAGAAACCGTCTTGAAATCTGATAGAGAATAGGCAAGTATTTTAATTAATTGGATCTCCAATGCACTGTATTTGTACAATTTCTAGTTTCTTAATCTTTACCCATGCAGCCTAATATTTAGCTCTGTCCTTCAGAGGTGGACGGTCTCCCACACAAAATGGCCCTGCACTCAGCATACATAACGCACCGCTTGGCAGCAAATCTCAGCAAGGTTAGTGGACATTTTGCTTTTGCATCCTCAGGCACCTGCAATGGGACCCTGATGTTAACTGGAAGCTTCTGATGCGTATTGGGTTTGCGTGGCAAGGTTTTCGTAGAGGGGGGGCTACAGGGGCTACAGCAGGCTTCTGTGAGAAGCTGCTAGAAGCTTCCTCCATGTCCAATAGAGCCAATGCCAGCCGGCTCCAAGACGGACCCACTGCTGGTCAAGGCTGAGCCCATCAGCGATGGTGGTAGCGCCTCTGGGATAACACATTTGAGAAGGGGAAAAAGTTGCTGCGGAACAGCAGTTGCAGCCAGAGAGAGGAGTGAGAATATGTGAGAGGAACAACTCTGCAGACACCAAGGTCAGTGAAGAAGGAGGGGGAGGAGGTGCTCCAGGTGCCAGAGCAGAGATTCTCCTGCAGCCCGTGGTGAAGACCATGGTGAGGCAGGCTGTCCTCCTGCGGTCCGTGGAGGTTAATGGTGGAGCAGATATCCACCTGCAGCCCGTGGAGGACCCCACGCTGGAGCAGGTGGATGCCCAAAGGAGGCTGTGACCCCGTGGGAAGCCCGTGCTGGAGCAGGCTCCTGGCACGACCTGGGGACCCATGGAGAGAGGAGCCCATGCTGGAGCAGGTTTACTGGCAGGACTTGTGACCTCGTGGGGGACCCATGCGGGAAGGACTCACATTGGAGAAGTTCGTGGAAGACTGTCTCTCATGGAAGGGACCCCACGCTGGAGCAGGAGAAGAGTGTGAGGAGTCCTCCCCCTGAGGAGGAAGGAGCGGTAGAGACAATGTGTGATGAACTGACCGCAACCCCTGTTTCCCGTCCCCCTGTGCCGCTGGCAGCGAGGAGGCAGAGAAAATCGGGAGTGACGTTGAGCCTGGGAAGAAGTGAGGGATGGGGGGAAGGTGTTTTTAAGATTTGGTTTTATTTCTCATTATCCTACTCTGACTTGATCGGTAATAAACTAAACTAATTTCCCTAAGTTGAGTCTGTTTTGCCTGTGACGGTAATTGGTGAGTGATCTCTCCCTGTCCTTACCTTGAGCCATGAGCCTTTTCTCGTATTTTCTCTCCCCTGTCCAGCTGAGGAGGGGAGTGATAGAGCGGCTTTGGTGGGCACCTGGCATCCAGCCAGGGTCAAGCCACCACATGATGCTTTTATTATTTAAGTACATAAACTATAACTCTTATGCAAAGCTCCAATAGCCATGAGCAACTTCAGACACCACAGATGAGGCAAGGCTTTTCAAGCACTGACTTAGTTTTGGGATAGGCTGGAGCCTAAATGCTAGTGCTGTGTCAAGGCTAATACAGCTACCAGGAGGAAGCTGGGGGAACTGCCCAATTCCTCCTCAATTTCTTCTCAAGGAAAGACAGTTACTGCCACTTGTTTTCAGGACAGTTTTGCACCCTGTTGAGCCCTGCAGACCAACATCTTGAAAATAGGCACTGCTCAAGTACCATCATTCAGTCTTGGTGAGCGGGTTGGCAGAACTGTCCCCTCAACACAGCCTGAGCAGACTGCTGGTCTCCCCTGAACAATTATTAAAAACTTAGCAAAAATGCTGGCTTCTTAAAACAACATTTTAATACAACAGCACTTTTAAACTTCCGTTGATGGTGACTGCTGTGGACATCTACCAATACCCTATTTCTACATTTCTAGTAGAAACAAGAGAGCAATCATACTGCCCAAGTTGATCAACAGTAGCTACAAAATCCAGCACACATAAAGATAAAATGTAGGTGTGCAAGGAAACCTTAAAATAGCATAAATATAGTTGTCTATTGTCAATAATTAATCTATCGTCATATGTGTTTATTATACAATTGTAAATTACAAGTCAATGCTGATAGTCCCTTAACGCACAATTACTGTCTGGTTCATTACTAGATATACTTCTAATGGTATGAGCTGGTAAACTAAAAGATATGTATTATCAAGAGAATACTGAAAAGCGGTTTTCCCTTTAGAAGCAAGCGACAGGATAAAAAAGATAAACATATCTGCTTCTACTGAAGTAAACTGGCTAGCAGGATTCAAGAGACACTTCAGTTTTTTGGTAAAGCACCAGGCAGCCAGAATATATATTTTTGTGTTTGCCACATTTCAATTATATAAATTATAACGGCTCTTTCTAAAATAGATGCCAAAGATTAGACAGCTAACTGAACTGACTTAATATAGTTCATCAAAAATGTTAAGTGGGTCCTGTCAACTGGCTTCAGGTAATTTGAATGAACTAAACATTTCCAAAAGGCAAATTGCATTAAGTTCTTAAAAACAGACTGTACACAACAGAATTGCAACAGAAAAATTTCATCCTTTTTATGGAGAAAAAGGACTACAAAGGTATGTTGGAATATAATTAAATAAATGCAATCTTTGAAATAAAATAGATATCTTTGTTAGGTAACAGCCACAAGAATAGAGTTTTTATGTATTTAAAAACCCAAGAATTTTTATAGAAAAGCTGTAAACCTTTTTTTTTTTTTTTGCTTGGAGGCAGAAATGAGTTATACATCACAAAGTCTTCCTAGAATAATGACACCTGACTGGTGTGTGAGAAATTCATACCTGCGAAATAGCAGCACTGTAAGAGCAAACACCTAGTGTGCTCGCAAATATTTGATAGGAGCAAGCCTCTGATAGCTTAATTGCATCATTCAAAAAGAAAGCATGATTATGTTGGTGGAAAAACTCCTTTGGTCAGAATACATAGCTATGCTACCTTGATCCATCAACACAGATACACTGGCAAGTATATATGAATTTAACCTAAGAGATATAAGTGGAGACAAGCCCTGAAGAAATACCATTGGTATCACATTTTCATATATTATGCTCCCTGTGACTAGAATAAAATGGTTATTAAACTTTTTGGTGAAATGGTGACATATATCACGCTCCCTCATCAGCCCTACATTTTGCAATTTTTATTTTATATTTATATATTGGTTTTATATATGCAATTGGTCCATGTTAAATTTTAGTCCTCAAAATATCTCTTTGCAAACATAACCCAGTTACCAATTTTTAAATGTTATTGAACTTTATGTATTTGATCACTAATTTAAATGAAGAAATTCCAATGGCAACTTTAAGAACAATTAAAACATCCTTCTGTATATATAAAATTACTCTCCTTTAGTGCAGGATAAATCTGGTACATCCTAAAATGCAGAGTCAAACCTTTGGCTTGGAAATTTTCTGTTTGCAGATTTATAGCCACATTAGCAACTCCCAAATGTAATTTACTGCTATATCACACTGTATTCCCATGTAGCAACTGTAATGATATCTGCTCATAAAGTTCTTACCAAAATGAAAGATAAAATTTCCAGGAACCAAGTTAGAAAATCTACAGATTATCTAACATACCTCACAGAAAACAGCTGCTGTATGACCATATCATTAGATTACATGTCATAAAACACAGAAGTATTCACATCCATCTTCCAGCCCTCTTGTTAAAACATTAAATAAACAGATAAAACAAAGCGTTGAAATATGAAAACGCTTCCCTCAACTTTCTTATTTTGCTACTCATCAGACCTTAATAAAAATCTAACAGAAATAAACCAAACATTTTCAAAATTAGCACATGTATGATTAACACACCTATTTGGGTATCAACATCCAATCTGCTCTTCCACAGCCAGAGTATTTAGTGTCAGCACTAACATCTTAAAAGTCTTAGAAGAAAAGTATGCACTTTATTTGTAGATGCACTGACTCTTCTCTAATGGCTTGTAAACCAAACTGGACACCTCTTGTCTAACCCAGGGCTCCCACGCTGTCATGCCAAACCATTGGGATGCCCAAGCCAGTGGATGACAGGCTTTCCCCGGAGGCACATGCCCACTCCATGGGGTGAGCGCCCATATGGAGCAGCTCCCTGAAAATGCTCGCCCCATCTTTCCAAGGGCCACTGCCGCAGGAGAGGCAGCGATCTGCAGAGACACCCTTGCCACCTGCCTCAGTCTTGGAGTGGGAGCCCAGCTGGGACCAGTGTGAGAAGTAGGAGAGAGATGGGGACACCACAGGGATGGGGTGCCCAAGCTTGGTCTGGGCACTGACAGTGCCCAAGGAAAACACCTGATGCATATGAACAGACTATTCTTTACTTGATTTAAAGTTGAAACCTTTAACAGAGATAAATCAAATACAGCACTAAATAATGGGACAAATGATCCCAATCTCTTCGGCTTTACAAAACAACTTGGACTTCTTAGGATGTATGAAAAAAATAATATCTATTTTTAGTAAGCTATTTAAGTAGTAAGTTCTACACTGATATCCCATGGAAAACAACTGTTTTCCATAGCTTTTACTAAGTATAAACAGTAAGAAAAACACATGTGCGCTTCCAAAACGACTCTTAGGCACAGGTCACAAAGTACTTCAGTTGCAACTGAAGCATGTCATAGCGCTGTATTAAATCATTACACTGACTTTTCGGATGGTTAAATTTATCTGGGATTATATATCTTGCTTACATCACTCAGAGAGCCAGGGCAAGCATAAAACAGAGTCCTAATGCATCTTTGCCAGCATGTAACTTAATTCTTTGCTGAAAGACATATAGTATGCTTTTGCCTTTTCTTCAAGAGTTTTATTTTCTCTGTCTTTGAGGCTTTTGTTTATAAATTATTCTAAAAAATAAGCAGTCAGTGTTATCGGGATGCAAAAATGATAAAAAGAGGGGAAAACAGTGTATTGCTATCCATTTCATTAACTATCCTATCAGTTAGCTGAAAACTATTAAATATTCTATCAGGGCAATCAGTTCCAGTGCTCCATCTTACTTTCTCATTTTCTGAACAGCTTGGACCATGCACTCTATGCATTTGCCATACCATTGTCCGTTTTTTTAAAAAAATGTTTTTTGTAATGCCACATCTATTTCAGTATTTAACATAAATAACAGACTGTAATACGCACCTTATGTTGCCAAAAGTACAGTACACTATTGGAAATACCGGTTCATGGAGGTGATTTGGATTGAACAGCTGGATAACTCTTTGGACAGAAATTATACGAGTCCTCGTTAGCGTATTCAACATGAATAGGTTAAGTATACTGCTGGATTTTATGTTATTTTTTGCAACTCAAGAACAGTACAAATATGAACTGAGAATATTTCTGCCATGACCCTTCTCACTGACTAACCCCTGAACCCTGCTTGCAAAATGCGTATGTTTCTAAAACCAAACAACCAAAACCAATATAAAAAGCCTCCCCAAAACCAACCAAGCAAAACACAAAAGCTTTGGCTTTTCAATATGGAGAGACTTTCACACTGACATGGTGTCCCACCACAGTCACACTGTCTCCAGATGAGGATGAGAGGATCCTCAAGCAGATGCAAGGGTATTTGGAAGACAGAGATATTGTCAAGGAATAGAAAAATTAGCAACATATTTGAGAGGCCAAAAGAAATAGGAAAAGTTAATTCTAAATAAAAAACACTACAAATATCCTTCAAATGTCACCAAACCATAGTTACTTCATTAAACTGGATTACAAGGCCTCAACATTTGAATTTATCCCCAGATGACTAACATACAAATTTTAAAAAGCAATTATAGCCATATAAATTATGAAAAAATGTAAAATACGCAGTGAATGTGAGTTTGCCTGCAAATTTCCATGCAATAGCCCTAACAAACTACCTAAGCAAGTTTCAAATGGAGCAATAATAGGTTTTGGAGATGATTTGGGAAAACATGTTCTGCTTATGAAATATTTTTTATATTAAACTTTATATATTTCAGCCGAATTCCCAAAACCACTGAAACTATGGGCAACAGGCTAATGAAAGAGAATCATAACACTTTGACTGCAGAGTACTAGGACAAAAACAAATAGCTACTGCCAAGGACAAATCAGTTTTTCTGACCGAAACATCCTGGGGAGCGGAAGATTGCTTAACTGGGGATTTTGCCTAACAAAAGGGGTAGAAGCTGTAAAGAGAAGCTTCTCCCTGGCTACTTGAGGAAGAGGGTAGCATGCATGACAAAGAGAGAACAGAAACAGCAAATAAAGCAGGCACTGTGGGGGAAAGATTCCTTTCTTTCTGGAGGAGAAGCCACCAACAAGGAGGGCAGAAGATGCAAGAACCTTACAGGCATCTGACTTCGGCTCAGTGCATCCTCCAGAGGAGAGAAGAACCTGAGATGGGAACATGCTCAATACAGTGACTCAATGACTGGTTTTGTCCAGGTCTGGTTTTCCTTCTTTTTTTTTTTTTTTTTTTTTTTTTTTTTGTTAAGCTGAAGTACGGGTTTTGGGAAGAAATATTCTTAGATCTACTACATATGTGTCCTCTTTGATAAATTGCCTGGAGAACATGACTGTACTCCAATTTACATCAGATGCAACATTCCCCTCCTTTAGAGAAGGAGAAATTTTTGAAACACTCCTCAGGAACGCATTTAGGTTTAGGTTCCACAGGTAAGCAGCACGGAAGTTTTAAATCAGCGGTGTATTTCAACCTCCAGAACATTTCATTTCTCTCATATTGCTAAAGCTCCTATGATATGGATGAGATCTAGCCTACAAGTAGTTATTTAACAGATCTTTTGTACCAGCTCGCAAGCAGGTTTATACTACTAACTAATATTAACTGCTGTAGCTCCACAGGCTCACGTCAGGGCGAGGGATGCCAATACAATCTGTCTGATGCCCAAAGGCAGATGGACCAGGGACAAGGAGCTGACCAACGTGCTCTCCATGCAGAGAGCACAGGTAAATCCATAACTGACTTATCAATGGTGCTGCCATAGGGTGTGGAGAACCTGGCGGGCTCTGCCACAGTGCCGCAGTTCAGGGCAAGAAGTCCTGCAGTTCTGCATGGGAAGGCTGTGACACACAATGATAGTGAGGATCCAGTTGCAGATGTAGGTATATTCCTGAGCAAAAGACTCCGACCTTCCATTCAAGCTGTAGAAAACCACTGGAGGTCTTCTCAGGTGGGGAAATCCCTCTTCTCAACACGCTAGCTCTCAAGCAAGACATAGTTTTCAACAAGATTTTACTTGAGGTACTGTTAAAAAGCAGCTTCCTCTAACATAAGGAATAGTTGTTTTTTTTTTTTTTTTTAAATTGGTTACCTGTTCCACTACACAGCTGGGAAGAAAGGGAGAAGGGAGAGAGAGTATGGAGAGAAATAAAGCATTCTAAATAATCTGAATAGGAGAAAAAAATAAAATAAATATTCCTAACAGGAAATTAATCATTCTTAAGAGGAACTTTTGAAACTTGAAGGAAAAAAGGGTCAGCTTTAATAACTAATTTATTCACTCGATAAGAATTTACAACCATCATAGCTGACCCTACAGCAATTATAAAAATGCCCTGACTGATGCTGTCTTGTGACTTCTACAGTATTTTGCAACAAAGTATTACATAAAGAGTGATTTTTAATTTTTTTTCTGCCATTCAAAAATCTTCATTCAATTTCTGAAATCCTAAAGACCTCTCAATCAACAAAGAGCTTTAATGTGGCAAGTATTTCACTTGAGCTGTATCAGTGTGTGCAACTCACTTAAAATCTGTAGCAGACAGTTTAAAGAGCACTGTGACAAATAATCAAATAACAAAACCTGGTACACAACTAGGCTTATAAATAGTTTGAAATGGCTGTAAGACAATGAGAGCCCAATATCAAAGCCCAAGGCAATGCATTTTGATGTACATTTCACAAAGTGATAAGAGAATAAATAATTTAAGGAACATATTCCGATTACGTATTTAAATGGGGGGTGGAATAAATGTGCAAGTTTGGTTATGATGGTTTATCTTCAGATTTTAACAATGCAAAGTGTCAAGGAGAAAACAACAGCAAGAGACAAGTGAAAACTTCTCAGAATATGCTGGAGTGAATGCAGTCACTGAAAACTTGTTTCCCTCTTCTTTTGCAATCTTATGAACATCCAATTAACCTGGTAGAGTATGTCACAACTCTCTTTTCTTGCTGATAGGGAAAGGAGCAAATTTGCAATAGCTAAAGTAGAGAGAATAAAATGAAAAAAATTAAGCATTCCATGATTTCCAACAGTCACCATGGAACTGAATCTTTGCTCTGTGAATCAGCTTCAGCACCTACTGCAAGCATCACCTGTATAGTAACTAAGGGAAAAGAGCTCACAGGTGCCATTGGTCCTGTGGAATTAGCATGGCTCATAACATGAAAAAGGGTGTTGGATCTTGAAAGATTTAGCATGAGAGTTACCTTCTTTGTCATTCTTCTATTGACAAGGGGCAGAAAAATGTGCTATTAATGAAAGCGTTCTAGTTGAGAGAGACTGAAAGGTCTACATGCATTTCTGCCTATGTCTCTTATCAGTGCTCTGTGTAAAAAAACCAACAAACCCAAACATTTGGTACCTGTGGTGTTCTGCTCTCCCTATGCTATGGGTTTCTAGAGTAAGCTTTATTTCACCTTAGCTCTCATATTATAATGTATCTCCATTTTATCAATTGGGCTTTAAGGTATGTTTAGACTTTGACTAAATGGACACTCCCCGCCATAATTTCCAATTTCACTGCAACAATTTAGGGTCATCCTTCTTTCCTTATTTCCAATTAATCAATAAAGCAAGATAACAAATAAAAATCTATTGACAACCTGCTGCAGAGATCTCTTATTAAAGTCTAGCAATGCACTTGAATGGCTATTATCAGCATTCAGGCGCTTTTTCAGCTGAAGGTTAACATTTCCCTTCTTAACGAATGCATGCCGCATGTCTTCAGAAATAAGGGAAGATAAGAATGCATTGCAAGAGAAAAAAAACTTAGTTGATAAGCAATACGGAACTTCTGGTGAGAGTTGCTTGAAGTCTTCCTTCACTGGTTCTGGAATAGTCTTGTATTCGCTTTTCAACTCGTATCATCATTAGCCAAATTAAAAAATGATCCTTGATTTTGTAACACTAGAAATAACCGAGAATGACTTTAGACAATAGTCTGTGTTCCTAATCCTAAAAGCCAGAACATATCTATTATGTTTTGTACCTTCTGCCAAATTTAATTTCATGTTTAAAATAGTAATTAAAAAATATCCCATAATTATTTACCATCAAATTGTTTTTTCCCCTTTTGACCTGCCACTTCAAAAGTTAGCACTATTTAATATAAAATAAATCAAAATTCAGCTACAGCTAAACCCCATGTTTTTCTCAATTAAGCAACACCACTACAGGAGAAGGATGTAAGCAATATCTTGATTTGTATATATATGCTTGCAAAAAGACAAGGCAAACATTTTGTAAAACTTCCACAGAATACTCAACCCAGGACTTATTTCTGCAATTCCTAATCATCCTAAATGAACCACACACATAACTGGAAAAATGCATTCAGTGGAATGTACACATGCTTACACAAGTAGGTTATTATGAACGCTATCAGTAAGAATGATAATTTGCAAATGATTAAACTGCAGAGATAAACAGAAGGTTGATTTTTATAACGTAATTCTGGCTTTGCCCAAAAGGATTGATGAGGAGTTGGGACAAATGTCAAATGAAAGGCATAAATCCCCATTTTAGGAATGTATTTCAACAAAATTCCTAAGAGATATTCAATTTATAAGAATTAATATTTTCTACGGTCAAGGAATATTCAAACTATTCTTTATATGGAACTTAACTTTTTAATTTTTAGTCAGTTTCTCATACAGGACTTACTTGAGACCTTATTTATGTGGTAGTTTTACTTAGGGCTATGTTTTTCTTCAGATTCAGAACCAGGAATGCTCTTACATTTTTTCATATGATCCTCTCTTAGCATACCCTAGATCCAACACTCAGATCCTCATCCTGAGAAATGTATCATACTCTGCATTATTCTACATCACTGCATAGATGTTCTTCTGCTATTTTAATTCTCTAACTTCTCTGTAAGAACAAAGTCCAGAACAGTTGTTTTTTCCCCTGCCCTTTACAAGCTGTTATGATACTTAACACAGTAATACTTGTGACTATGGAATCACATATGGAAGTATGCAGCACGTAAATGATTACAAATCAGCACAACACATCAACATCCAGCCATGCAGCACGGGAGCCAAGACCCCACCCTTTCCAAACTGAAGGCCCTGGTGTGTCGGCTGTGATTATGGGAGGAAACTAGCTGAGGGTGAAAGTGTTTTCTAGCAAGTGAAAGGGATGAAGAGCATAATATCTGACCTTGTTGTTTCCTGGTTATGGCTCTTTGTGCTGAGGGGATAGGCACTGTAGCAACACCAGCTCAAGCAAGCTGAGACTGTCTGTTTTTAATGGATTTAGATGATTTTTCCTTACAGAGTGACCTTCATTTTCTGTTTGGACAGTAAAATGACGCAACACCATGAACTGCTGCTGTGTTTGTTCACTTTTCCAGCAGGGAAGTTTTTTTAAGATACATGTGCTTAAAAAACCAGTATGTATGTTTTATCTCAACATACATCAGAGTTAAGTCTATACTTACTACCCAAAACAGAGAAAGAGAATTCCTGCAAATCCAGTCAGCTGGTGGTCCTGCCGGTCCTCTGAGAAAAGAGATCTCTCTTCGCCCTCTGACTGAGAACCAGGCAGAGCAGAAATCCAAATTTCCCAGATGAGTGCTCTGACTGTCTGCCTTGGAAGCTCGCCCTGGCTGTGCATTTAGCCAGTTTTGTTAGGAAACGCTTCTCCAAGTTTTTTTTGATTCTTAAAAACTTTTGGTTTCAATGAATCAGCATTTCCAGATGAAAGGCTGCTGCACTGAAAAATTAATGAGCAGCTGCATTTGTAATAACTGCTGAGATTATATTTATCAATTTTGTAGTTCTGACTAAACAGTTAGCTGTGTATTTCTTGACTGCTAGAACATGCCCTCCTCCTGTCCAAATGCCTTTAGGATTTAAATCAGTAAGTTATTAAGAACTTTAACATTTTATTGATTCAAACAAACTGCCATTTCAAGAATGCGTATTCTTATGATGTTGTTGTATTTATGCCATTATAGAAATGGCGAGTATTACAACTTAAATATGAAATCAGTGATTTCCTCTCATGGAAATGGCTGCAAAATATAATCTCACAGAAGATACTCCACTGCAGTAAACAATCAAGGTATATCTAGAATGACCAAGCTGTTCTCTTTTGTGCTATAACATTTAAATAAGGATAAACTGTAAGGAACTTAAATTATTAGAATGTTTCATTAAAAATATATATACTTGTTGTTGTTGTTGTTGTAAAGCAAGATCCACAAAAGAACCACTTAATCATAGTTTTCTCACTGCACAGTATAAAACGTTTATTCTGGATATGGCCAGCCGTATTTTCTGATCATTCTCAAAGGCCTGTGTAAACATTTGACATCAAAACATGACTGTAAATTTTTGTGGACTTTGGAATGCCATTCATAATCTGGCAGAAGACCCCTTGAGACTGTATTAACACATTCATCCTGCTGCTGCTTTGAAGATCCAGGTGAAAGCTGCCGTTTGCCTAGGCAAGAGGGGTAACGCACTGCCACTGTAGCTGGCAGGCAAGAATGGACACCTCCAAAACATGACGCCCCCCTCGCAGCTCATGAAACCTACCACTTGTGCCAGGACTAATTCAAGCAGAAAAAAATGTGGTCATTTCAAAACACCATTTCAAAATTAGTGATGACTGGCACTCAGATAAAACATTACAATACAGTCCCATCTACATTGAATACATAGTAATTACCTGAAACTCGTTTGGTGCTTTAAGTAAACAACACTTTATTATTTTTGTATTACTTTTTTTATTAGTATGCTATTGCTAAGATGGATATGGATAAGCACAATCCCTGGTAACCTATAATTGAGTATTATACATGCATTCTGATGTTACCACAGGAAACTGATTCCTTCAGCAGCAATGGTCCTTTTTAACTAAGTTAAATCAGATTACAGTAGTTAAGTGTAGCTTGTATCTCCAAAATCTTTGTCATTACATAATTTTTAAAAATTATTTTTAATTATGTATTAAATCAGACTGTTCAGAAACATGGAATACACTATTACAAAAATAAAATCTGTCCACCACACTTTGATGAAAAAAACCCTCTAAATATTTCTTCTTACAGTTCATTTAATAGAAAAGAATTCTAATACTGTATTGTGGCACATGGACACACACACATAACACACACACACACACACAAATAAAGGACTTGATTTATTTCAGAAAGACTCAAGAGTATTTCTAAAAACTGCTTCCCATCCAATTCCTCATCTGTTCTAATAAATGCAGCAGAAAAAAAAGTACATGTATGGTATTGCTCCCACTGATCTAACTGCAGTCAACAGACTGAAGACAATAATTATTGTAATTGCTAATCCTACACTGTTTTTTTTAGATCCCTAACACAGATTCCCTTGATCAACATGAATACATCACCTAATTTTCAAATAATCTTAGAGAACACTTCAGCCACCATACACCATGGATTTCTGGGAAGAAGGGATATTCTAAACAAGCAACATGATTTTCTTAAGTTTTTCATCTCCCAGGGAAGCTAAATTTGTAAAAGTTTATACTCAAATCTTAATCTTTTCTTTTGCAAACTGTCACAGCATAATTTGCCTGAGGCTTAGCTTCTGAAATAGTTTCACATCTGACTATACCATACCTGTGCTTAGGATCTGCCATTAATGTTGCAACAAAGAAAATGAAAACTAAGAGAATGAAAAGAGTTTCCATTTGAATGAGAAAGAATACAAAGTTTTCCTCTACTTAATTAAATTGAAACAGCATTAAAAAAAAGGGAAAAAAGGCAAGATTTAAATTGTTGCTGGAACGTTAAATGATCAGTAAAAATTACTGTGCCCAATCAAACCACGAAGCAAACTTTCCACAATCAAAATGAATGTTGGAGACTTGCTTTTATTTGACACCATAAATAATCTATTTCAGGTGTACGCAAACAACTGACATTCTCAGTCATTCATTTTCAAAGTCTAAGGGAAACGGTTCTGTCCAGGAGAAACGGAAACCAAAATGAAAAACTGCGTAACACTCTTGAAACTTAATTTGTAACAATTTCTAAAGAAGACTACCTTTACTTGAAGGAAAAATCAAGGAAGCAACCCTCCCAAATCAAACACAATGTTATGCTTTTCAAGTTACAGATGACAAAACTGGCTAGCCAACTTCTAGACAAATTCTGAGTACAGAAACACCGTTTACCTCATGCTACAAATGCCGGTGGTGAACTCTTCCATCTGGAAGGAGCAAAATCAGACGTGTGTGCATGAGATGGGCCCCAGCAAATGATCACAGACCTCCTAATGAGAAATGCTACCAAAACCTCTGCTCAACAAAGTGAGGTGATTGCACACTCCTAGTAGTCATGACTCCAACTCAGTCTTGCCTTATTCTGTTTGAAGACTTGACTAGAATATCTTTTGCCACAACTGTACCCGCTTTATCATGTACGTGTCACAGACACGTGGGCCCACAGTCCGTGAATTTTTAATAAGACCTACAGAAGACAGGGGAAAATAATACAAATTCAAAAAACTGATGCAGTTTTATACTTGCTGCGTTTTTCCATGTGATTGTGCCTTTCAAAATAAACTTCGAAAGTTTCAAAACAACTTCTAAGGTCGTTACAGCTTCTGCCATAATTAATCTGTTCAGGTATTATTTGTTCCACCTCATTCATAATCCTAGCTTTAAAAAAAGGGCATACATCAATGACAATAAAAATAACCATTTAAAAAATGTTAGCATTAATACAGAACAATTGGAAACGGTCTTTCAAAATCATCAAAACTCTTCTTACAGATTTCTAATGAATTCTTAATTAAAATACACTAATTCAAGAAAACGTTTGTAAGAAAACCCAGGAAGCCCAGCTTCTCCTTCCTGTACAGGAACAGACTGTAAGTATAGAAAATATCACTTGAAAGAGGGAAGTAAATAGTTCCTTTTTCTATGTAGGGAACAGCTATTAACTGGCTTTAAAGCAATGGTATGTAATGTTAAGTTTCGGATCTTGAAAAGGACTTCACGTGCCATTTTAGTGATCAAAAGAACAGTACATACACAAATGGCGAACAAGTTTGAAACAGTGCCCCAAAGACAGAGTAATAATCTTGAAAAGCACGCAAAACTTCATCTTCCAATAGTCAAAAAAACCAACTTAAGATAGATTATTTTACTTTGAAGTAAGCTTAGAGAAAAAAGCAACAGGTTTCTAAACGAATACCAGCAATGACACGAGCCAGCAATGTGCCCCTGCTGCAAAGAAGGCCAATGGTATCCTGGGTTGCAATAGGAGAAGTGTGGCCAGCAGGTTGAGGGAGGTGATCCTTCCCTCTGCTCAGGACTGGTGAGGCCACAGCTGGAGTACTGGGTCCAGTTCTGGGCTCCCCAGTACTAAAGAGAGATGGACATATTGGAGAGAGTCCAACGAAGGGCCATGAAGATAATGAAGGGACTGGAGCATCTCTCCTATGAGGGAAGGCTGAGAGAGCTGGGGCTGCTCAGCCTGGAGAAGAGAGGGCTCAGGGCGATCTTATCAATGTGTACAAATACCTGAAGGGAGGGTGCAAAGAGGACAGAGCCAGGCTCTTTTCAGTGGTGCCCAGTGACAGGGCCAGAGGAACAAGCACAACCTGAAACACAGGAGGTTCCCTCTGAACAGCAGGAAACACTTTTTTACTGTGAGGGTGACCGAGCACTGGCACAGGTTGCCCCGAGATGCTGTGGAGTCTCCATCCTTGGAGATATTCAGAAGCTGCCTGAAACTGGTCCTGGGAAACAGGCCCTGGGTGGCCCTGCTTGAGCAGGGTGGCTGGACCAGCTGACCTCCAGAGGTGCCTTCCAACCTCAACCACTCTGTGAATCTGTGACTTGCCACAGGTGCACAATTTCAAACTCTACAGTTCAAGCTTGAGCCCAAAATACAAATATATCTGCCATAAAAATCAGGAAAGAAAAGGGGGCTAGTGTAGAACAATTAAAAAAAAAAATCAGATTAGCAATTAAATTTGGTTAATTCCCTAGGATAACTGAACTATGTCAGGAAATTTTTGTTTTGGTTATGTTTGTACAATTACTATTTCTTTGAACTATTTTCTTTTCCTTGCCCTCTGATGGATAAAAGAAAGGCAATAAAAGGCATATAAAAGACTTTGCCCCTATTCCGTCAGGAATTCGTAAGAACCAGATCAACTGTCTCTACAGCCTGAGTAAAAATTGAGAAAATTTGCACCTTCCGTGTTTGCAGAGGTCTGTATCAGACAACACAGCAACATGAATATTGTGTCTATTATTGATATGCATCTCTTATGACTACGTATGAGGATACCATTGCATCCCTGTGTGGCTGGTTTGCAAGACGCAGATTATTGATTAGATCTCTTGCTGAGTGTGCCATTTCCACCACAGCACCATCTGCTTACACAGCGGAATGGGGAACACTCCTCCCTAACCACATTCATCACGTATCGCTATACTGGGGTTGCCCGCAACAGTCCAGATTATGCAATGGCAGAGATGAGGTAAAAAGGTTTGACTTGGTAACAGCTTGCTCTCAAGTCTCACAAAACCTGAAAGTGTTGCGGCAGTAGACATGAATGAAGCGACTCATACCGATGCAGCTCGGGACCAACTGTGTCATTCTGGATCAAGGGAAGTGATCAGCTGACTCCATAGCAGTAGTGGGACAGATGCAAAGTGCCACTGAAGTCCAAAAGATATAACTTTTTATTAAGAGAAATTTGTATCATAAGAAATCTTTAGAAAACCTCCTCTTGAAGAGAATCTCTGTCTGCTTCAGCACAGAGCAGCAAGCCATGGGGAAAAAGAGGTTAGAGTGGCGAGCAACTCTGTCTCCTTCCAGGCTATCCTTGACCCTCATTTCTGAGAAGGGAATACACAGTTGTCTTAGATGGTATTTAAGAAATCTGAGTCAGGAGCTTAAAACTATGACAACATGTAAAGGAGTAATTATATATCTAGTGAGAAAGGAATGTGTGAGGGAGGGATACTCTGTCCAGATGCCAGCACCAGCGAGTAACAGCAAATGGTTCAAACTGGAAGGGCCTTTCCCTTAAAGAACCAGTTGGTCTCCTTTGTTTGGAGGATCCCTGAGCATTTTGCAGGTTTTGGTCTCTGCAAGAATCTGCTCTGCACCTTCTGTGGATGCTGCCTGATCCATTCTGATCCACTGGCTCCTGCCTGACCTGCTCCATTCCGGAGCTTTGAGATTTAAAGCTGGAAATGTCTCCTGGTTTTTTTATACTTAGTAATCATCTCACAGAAATAAGGGGAAACTTCACAGAATAATCCTGGTTTTATTGTGCTATTATGTACAAATGTACTGCCATGTAGCTGCAAATTTTTTTACCTCATGCATCTTTACATCATCATACATCTTCATTTTTCATAGTGCCTATAAGAGTTAAAAAATACATCTATGTTTATCCCTCATAATAAATGGAAGTTTATCATAAGGATAAACATAATAAACTACTACAGTCTACTAATACTTTTCTTTAAATAATCATCAACACATTTTAACTTGCACTTATTTCCTATATGGAAGGATATGATTTTTTAAAAATGCATATATTAGAGGTGGAGTTTCTTTTCCCAACAGTTCATATTGATAGTCTGATTACTGTTTCTGGACTTTAAACACTAAGGTCCTGTAAACATGAAATGAAGTGCAGCCATGCAAAAGTAAACAAACAGAAACATTCTAAGTTTTCTGTAAGTATTGTCTCTGATCCTTATATATTTCCTCACAATCTGGGCACAGGCAAGAAATTCCTTCTCTTTTTTACAATTGCTAAAATAATAATGGTCTCAGAGTTTTAAAATTTTCTCCATTATGCTCAGTTGTAGGTGATCACTAGTTCTTTTAAGTTTTGTCTAAGCAACAGTCTCATGAGGTGCACATATGACCTTAGAGCAATGGGAAATTTTTTTGAGAACTTTTTTTTAGATTCTGCTGACAGTTTTTCTATGCCTTTGAAAAGTGTCTTGGAATTGATTTTCCGCCGTCATGGGCAGCTGTCCTTCCACTGAATAGGCTCTAGACGGTCCCATTGTCCAACACTTTTGATTGTAGGATAGGAAATTCCTCTCTTAGAGCAATAAAAAAATTGTTGTAGTCCCTCTTCATCCAGTTCAGATTACTTCCTGTAGCAGGGGGCATCCTGAACACACTGAGATAAACTCACAGAGTTTGCTTTCCAACCCTTCAATTTCAGGCAGATATCACATTTAACTTGTGCACCAGTGTTCAGTCAGACTGGAGCAGTTCTGCAGAGAGACCCTCTTGAACGCTGCTGCAGCCCTGTCTGGTGAAGTACTGCGGACCTGCTCTTCCTTATGTATGATTGTTTTTCTTTAGATACTTTCGGCAATTTCTTACAGGTTTTTGCAAACAGCTTAATTTCTTGCAAAAACAGTAGCAGCTAGACTAAGTAATACTTAGGTTGTTTTTTTTCTCCCTCCGAATAGTACAGCCTTGTTTGATTCTGCTCAACAACTTGACAATTTAAAAAAATTACTTCTTTAAATCTAAATCACGATCATCTTAATCATCATCTTTTTCTCAGTTTGGAATCCTTGATCCCCATTTTCATCTCTTTGAATAAACTGCTACACAGATCTTGAATTAGAAATAAATTGCCTCTGAAAAACATTTTTGCCACGTCAACTCAGGAGAAATGTGTGTCCTTCCAGGCGAGAGTTCTTTTATTTCTATTCTATTTCTAAGTCCTTTGTTTCTGCTTTCTTTTTTGAGGTAAAAAACCTTGGAAAAGAAAAAAACCCCACACCCTTCCTCAAATTCCCTGAGCTCTTCTTTTATGTCTCCAGGAGAAAATGTTACCATAAGAGAATGAACATTTATTGTAACAGGCTACGTATGACAGGGCTGGAGGAGGTAAGATTGGGAGAAAGAGGGAATTTAAATGGGACAACAATATCCACTCCATATAACCTCTGAGTTTTGCTTCTCTCTGAGAAATTATTCAGGGGCTTCCAAATGGACAGTTTCTAGTTATTAGACTGTTCACAGTTATGTATCAAACTGAAGGCTGCCCCTTTGAGTGATTCTATAAAGACTGTTTTTAGTTACTGCTTTTGTTATTTCGAATACCTTTGAGAACAAGATGTAGAACTATAGATAACTTCAGGCATTCTTCTGATTTGTTAAATATATTGTCAAGTACCTATTAACCTTATGGTCTTCATTTTTTCTAAAGATTTTGCTTGCATTTGCTGTACAGATCATCTCCATCAACTGGAACTTCTTCCACCTATCCTAGCTTCTGGAAAGCAAAATAACTTAGGNTGACCAATGCTGTTAATAAAAATATCTTCCTGTCCATAGTCTTCTCTACATAACGGTTTAAATTACAGTTGTTCACCTCTCTCTCTGAACAGTCACACATATCAACTAGAGTTGTACAGTTCGAAGAACTGAAAGCTAGTATACTAGTATATTTGGTGTCATTTATCTGTTTTCCTTATTATTTTTTCTACATGTGCAGGAGTGAAAAAGATTGGTTCCCATTGTTACTTGAGTTTCTCCAGAAAAAAAAACGTGATTTTGGTGTTGGAATGAGAACCTGGGATCACCTTGGCTGGCAAACCCTGGAGATCCACCCTGACTCCAGCTGACTTTCTTTCCACTAACCCATAAAGCAGGGGAAGTCCTTCAAAGGGATGAGGGAAGCGGGACTTCTCCCTTTTTAGGCCGTCTGGTCCTTTAAGTTTGGATGACTTTTGGTAGCATGCCACTGCTGCCTTCCCACAGAGAAAGGAAAGTACTTCTAAGAGGGTTTTTAAAAATATTATTATTTTTTAAAACGAGATAGAAAGATGTGGAAATTAGTTTGTCTTTCAGTCCAATGAGAATCCAGTTTCTCATGATGAGTTAATAGTTTTGGATGGAGTACCCTCTTTTGTTGAAGTCTGGTCAGTGGAATCCCTCAGATTTTTGTTTTCATATGCAGTGCGCAAGGATCCTTTCAGATAGATAGCCTTTTGGAGATCAATAATAAAGAAGATACCATTTGCAGAACTTTGTATTACCTCTGTTACGTTCAGGGAAAAGAAGCAAATGCCCATTTATGAATGTGACAGATTTATGTGAAGAAGCAGATTCAGGAGACCTTGCTGACAAAACCTGTTTCACAAACAACACTTTGAGCTTCGTGCCCTCTGCTCAAAAGTTCTGTGAACTCTGCATTTTCAAAGAAAAGTTCCCCTTCAAGCCAGCTGCCAAATAGAACAAGATACAAAAAGGGGCATAGCTCTCGACCCCTTAAAATCAGGCACAGGATTTCAGTAGCTGAAAAAAATACCTGCAACTATGCTCCTAACTTTTCTCTAGAAATAAAACCTCACACTTACTTTAACTGGTGCATACTAAAACCAAAAATCTGTGCTTAAAGCAAAGGATACTTGAAGCTGAAGGTTACAATTTAGAACCCTTAAATTTTTTTTATCCATTAGACGTTGTAGGAAGAAACCAATGAGATTAGGGTCTCAGCCTCAGGTTCAAAATGTTTGGGAACAGTGAAAAGTAAGGCAAATAGGGCATGCATGTGCATATGTGTGTAAAAGCATGAAAATGGGAACTGCTTTCAAAAGGCTCTGCAACTAGGATCATGGAGAGGACCTGAAAAAAAAAAAAAAAAAAAAAAAAAAAAAAAAACCCTAGAACCCAAC
>WAAD01031526.1:214061-226531 GCA_013389945.1 Fregata magnificens
AAAAGTAGCCTAGATGCCAACTATTGGTTGGCTGCACTGCTACCACAATAGGTCCAGTGTTTTCAGTGGACACTGTCAATGTCTTAAATTAGAGCAAGCAGCTGTTTTAGTGTACAGCTGAGTGTGACATAAGCCTGTGTAAACACCTTCCTCTGCCACATTCTTCTAAGTGGATGAGGGTTGTGTTTTTCCTCCCCTTATGTAGAATAATCCTCTTCTCCAAAAGTTCAAAGTAACTCTTAAATCACACTTCAATTCTGCCACTAGAAAGCAACCAAAAGAGCAGGGGGACAATATGACTTGTCAGGTGGGTGTGTGTATCATGCATCAAAATGTCTACTTTTAAGGCTAGCAACCTTGACAGCATTCCACAAACACATTATCCCTATTCCCTTGAGCCTCCGTTTTCCAATGTCAACATGCTTGGCAGATTCCAAAGTCAGTTTTGATAGTAGTGATAGGAAATCCCTCCTTCTGGTTCCTACAGGTTTAGTACATAAAGTAATCATAAAGCACAGTGATACATGTCTGTACCTACAAAGAAATATACTGCAAGAATAAATTTATTTGGTTTCATAAAATTCCTTGCTGTCCTCACATTTTAAGTGGACTCAATTACTGAGGATTTTTAAAATTGAAAATTTAAAATTGCATAACCAACACTGATAAAATCTGAAAATCCTAGTAAGAGTTTACAATAAACATCTCTCTCCCTTCTCCTCCACCCTTCAGTTTTCATGTAATTTTTGGGGCATCTAGAGAGGTCAGGCAGAGAAACTTGAGAACACGCTGCAACAAATAAGCAACAATTTCCACAGTACCAAAATTATTAAGTTGAAACCATGACATTGATTTGCATGAAAAGGCAGCTGACCTCCATCTCATGACTTATTTTTAAACCAAATGAACTTTGAAGCTGACAGACAAAGGCAGATAAATTGCCCTATCTTCCAATTTTCAGTTAAAGCCTGTGGAGATGGGAGAACTCAGCACAGTTGCCCGGCTCCTTTTCTCTACTGTACAGAGACAAAACCAGTGGCCGTGGACAACACCGGCCAACAGAGAAGACCAAGAATTCACAGAAAAGCTGTAGCAGAAGAGACAAGTCACAGGCAAGACCCTGCTAATGAGGGAACTGTTAAAGCAGACAGTTTTAATGCTCGATTCTCACTCTTACCTTTACATGCTACCTCTTTAAATGCACTGTCCCTTGAAGAGGGACCTGTAATTTCTGTGGCATGGGATTTCTCTATTGTTCTGGCCCTGTAAAACTGTGCATCTTACTTCTTGGTGAGTTGCCTTCAGGTTGTGAAGGATGGTGGCCAACAACTGCACAACAGTGGGGTTGATACAAGAAACACGCTTGCAATGGAAAACAGTTTCACCTAGGCTACCTGAAACAGAGGAGCAACTCTGACACAAATTAATACCTTGGCTTTCTGTTATCATGTTATACCATCACCACCCTGGCCACTTCTCCACAGGTTTACTTGGCTCTGGGACAAATTGGATCTACACAGATGAGTTACAACAGTTCATCAGCTGCTAATCTAGACACTTTTTGTTGATTATTCAATCCGTATAGCTTGAATGTTGTTTCACAAGGTATTCTTTCTCTGTCGCCAAGTTCAAGAATTTATAAACCAAGAGTACAAACTCCATCTATGAGTTGTTCAAGCTGTAGAAAACTGTGAGTTTAGGTGAGAATAAAAAATATATACAGGCTGCTTATTGCTTTAGAATTCTTGGTTCTGTTATATGGATTATATATAGCTGTATTTTCTTTGCAGGAAAGATGTTGATCGATCTCACTGGTTACAGCTGCACCAAAGCCTGTCACCCCGCAAGGAGACATGAGTCCAGCACGGACAAGGTACAGGCGTAGAATCACAGAGAAATTTGGAAGGGGTCTCTGGATCATCCAGTCCAAACCCCTGCTCAAAGCAGGGCTCACTTCACATTTACAGCAGGATGCTCAGGGCCTTGTCCAGCCAAGTTTTGAAAGTCTCCAAGGATGGGGATGCCACAGCCTTTCCGGGCAACCTGCTCATGTCTAGCCACTGTGAATTTTTTTCCTTCATGTCTAATACAACCTTCCCTTATTGCAGGTTGTGTCTGTTATCCCTCGTCTCATCACTGTGCACCTCTGAGAGGGGTCTGGCTTTGCTTCTGCAACTCCCCTCCTCCATTAGGTGGGGGCTGACTGTTATTAAATACCACCTTAGGCTTCTCTTTTCCAGGCTAAACAAGATCATCTTCCTCAGCCTCTCCTCACATGCCACGTGCTTCACCCCCCTAACCTTGTCAGTGGTTCCTCCACCGGACTCGCTGGAGTTTTCTGACATTTCTGGATGGGTGCAGTACCGGATACACACCCTAGATGCAGCCTCATGAGTGCTGTGTAGAGGGGAATAATCTCTTCTCCTGACTGGCTGACACTCTTCCTAATGCAACTCAGTATGTACAAGACACTGCTGACTCACGTCTAACATCTCCACCAGACCTCCAAGATAATTTTCGGTGGAGCTGCTACTTGGCCAGCTGGTCGCCTGTCCATACTGATGCTCAAGGTTGTTTTGTCCCACGTGCTGGACACAGCACTTCTCTTTGTCGAACGCTTTTGAGGTTTCTGGCAGCCCAGCCCTGCAGAGCATGCCAAGGTCCTTGTGAGCAGCAGTTCTGCCTCCAGCCAATCAACTGCTTCCCCCAGTTTCAGAGAATACCAGTCAAATGTTCATTCCAGGCAGCTGGTTTATCCACCCTGCAGCTCCTGCAGTGAATTCGGCTCCTGTAGTTACCTATCTAGTTTGGAAGAAGCTGAGTTTTTGCAAAATACTGGCAGCACAACTATGGTAGCACTGTGAATTGAGGAAAGTTGCTGTTGGCCAGCATTTAGATTTATGCTACTAAATTCCCCCAACAGAAGAATACTGGACACGTGAGGGCTAGTTCAGACACTTCTATATGAGGCACATATTGCAGTATAGGCAAAATCCTGAAGAACTGAAGAGCTGTGAAAACCTCACCAGAACAGGTAGAAGCAAAAGGCTTATGAACTAGGAAGCGAAGAAATGAATTAAGAGAGACTAGAAAACAGTTTGTTTTGTAGTCATGAACCTCCTCTCCCATCTGGTATTTATGCTACACACACACACACACACACACACACAGAGCCACACAGCCACAAGTGCATGTATATGTATTTCTACCCTCTGAATTTCAAGGCACACAGACAATAACAATTAAGTCATCCAGATTTTAAAAGCAGATAAAATATTTCTTTAGACACTTTTCAGACATCTGCAGGCAGTTATCAGAAGAGGATTTTTTTGTTTAAATCGGATTGTTTGCCTCAAGCATACACAGAAAAGTTTTACACTAAAAAAAAGTTCCTTATGATGCAGAGAGGAATTGCTAAAAACAGTGGTAGAGAAGAGACTGTTCTGCCTGGTAAAACTAGTGAACCTGCAGAATAGACGATTGCTCAATGGGGCCAGCTACAGCATTACCTGCCAAGTCAGCCACTCTCACAGACTGGGAACTGGCAAGCGTGAGACACAGCCAGTTGGCTTTGGCGGAATATTTATGGAGGATGCAGAGGCTTATTTACTGAATAATCTGGAGACCATCTGGTGGTATCCAGTGACAAGAACATTGAGCTGAAAGTGGAAAAGCCTGAGCTCTATTTCTAGCTCTGCCAGCTATTCCCTGTGACCTCTAGTGGCTCAGTTTCCCCATATACAAATTAGAAAACCCCCCTACTGTCGCCTCTAGGAAATTTTGAGATACTTCAAGAAGAATCATCATTTATTACTGTTTTAGGATATCAGTAATCAATTCAGAGTTAATTGTTGGAATGTGGTTTTGAATCTGAGTTTTCCATCTGTATTAACAAAAAGATTATACCAATCTCAATGGTGGTAGTACATAATTTGGGGTTAAGACAGAAGTTTTCCAAAGAATTTCAAAACAAGCTGGACAGTTTTCTTAACTGTGACATTTCCAAAATAAAGAGGTCCTTTTTCTTTTCTTCAGAAAAAAATGCACATCAATCAGAGGGGAAGATCTATACATCTTATAGGACCTTCCACACAGCCAGCCTAATGCTCACTACCATAACTGAGCTGACAAAAGGGTAATATAAAATACTCCTGACTTCTGAACTTGTTACCATCTTGCTGAACCTTTAAAGTAATCATCTGTAGGGGATAGGGGCAATTGAGTAACCAGACCAATACCCACAAGACATGTTGATTCCCTTCACCACCCACCTACTCTGTTCAGAAGCCCACAGACTTTCTGACTGATAGCAGTCCTTCTAAGTGGGCTTTCTTAGATATATTGCTATATTTGCTTTCTTTTCTCCAAACTCCATTGACAATTTACCATGGAGATGATGCAAAATCACCCCTAAGGGGGAATAAGAAAAAAAATCCCACCAAGGAAGAGTAGCTCTTTGAGAAAAATCTCTGGATGACTATAAACTACCACTAATCCGGACCCTAATTCAAGTCAAAAAGAAAACTGCTGCTGCAAGCAAAAACCTGCTATCCCTACTGAAGGAGTTTTGTTGGATTCTCCCATAGGTGATAACACAGTGGAAGGATAGAGTTTCTGCCCAGGAGATTCCCACGCAAACAGAGCACAGACGCGTCCCACTTTCTTCTCACAGAACTGGTCACCCTTGTCTAATCTCCTTAAGTCATCTGGTGTCTCACTGGGGAAGTGCTATCTAGGACAAAGAAATCTGTAGGGATGCTGGCAAGAGCGGAAAGTGAATCTTGTGACCGAGCGCACCACAGCTGGGCTGCTCAGGAAAATGAAGTAGAGGAGCTCTATTTTTAATGGGAGAGCAGGAAAGAGGAAGAAACGTAACAGGAGGACAAGACCTCCCTTGGTGGGGAGGGAGAGGAAGAAGGAAAGGAAGGAAGAAATGCACTTCTCTTCACAGATACATGGGTCAATAACTAAACTTGTTAACAATGAAGTTTAAATTTAAATGCCGAGTTATTTTTTCAACAATGCTCCTGTATATGATAGTTCCAAACTACGACCTTTCTTCACTGATGCTGGAAGAGATCCAAGATATTTCAGGAAGAAGTTGGGTCTTCAGGTAAGTAGATTAACTTTTATGTAGTATGTAAGATTTTCCAGACAATTTGTCGATTGGAAAAAGGCTTCAGTCGACATCCACGTTTCTTAGGAAGTGGAATAAAAATAGTCAGAGTCTGCAGCAACTAAACTGAGCCCCGGAAAGTCAGCATTAGATTTCCAAAATAAAAATAAGGAATACTGTTTGGAAAGCATTTCAATGGGAGAATTATACGAATTTATAAAATGAAATCTATTTTCTTGTACTGCAATCATACTACTGCCTGAGCCTGCATGACACTGTGTATTTCACAATGTTTTGAATCCTTGCAATCTTAAGCATAGATTAATAAAGTATGGCAGGATATACTTACAAACTATTTAGGCAGCTTTAGAGTTCAACCAATGCTGCTGACAGGGGAACAGGAAGGGGGAAAGTCCTTTATTATTCACTCAGTGGACTGAAAAGACTGTATGAGCTAGAAGGAACATCATTAAGAGGTTAGTAGAGACAGGCAGAATTTTTTTAAGCCACCTGCTTGCTTATATCCTTTTTCCGAACGACTTTAAAAATTCACATTTTAAAGTCTGTTTATCCTAATGTATTTTGTATACATTATAATAAGTTCATATTAAGGAAGATGACAGCCTTTCAACCTATCTATTCTCAACTCTGCTAAACTAAGACTAGTACAATGGATTTTTGTTGACTGGATGGATGTGTAAATTCATTTCCATGTTTTGTGAAATAATTCTGTACCACAAAAAAATAATGCTACAAATCATTATCACTGACTGTTGATACAGTATAAAGACATATAAAAAGCATACTTTTTCCATCTCTTAGTTCAGTTGAAATTTCAGTGTCCGCCTTGAAAAACTAAACTTAAACCAAAACAAACACACTCTAAATATTCATGGGATTTTGGTTAAGTTAGTAACAGTACTGAATAAACAAAGAATTTTAGCTGTTATCTTCAGCATGCTTTTAATCCATCTTTTAACTTTTGTAGTCAAACTGAACATTTTTAGAATAAGGTTTGCCTTTGCCCATAAGAAACTTAAGACTATGCCATAAAAATTGAAATTATACCTTCAGCTTTTAATGAAGAACTGTCATGTTTGAAGAAAGTATACCTTCAAACTATCTAGCTATGAACTGAATAATCTCATCTCAAAATTCATTAAGTGTTCAGTAATCTGAAAAGCACTAGACTGCTCATGTCTTATCTGCAGTAGGGAAAAGCAGAGCTCTGTTGTAATTCACTGAACCTCAGCAATATCACATTACACTTACATGTGCGAAACGGCTATTTACTTTCACATACAAAAGAGTGATCTAATACTACAAAATGGAAAAAATAGTTACTAACGTAGTAATTCAGATATCAAACCAAGTATTTAAAGGCTGTTCAATATACTAAAAGCATCAAACCGTCAGTTCCATGCATGATGTAAGTTTTAAAGCGTTTCTACCACCAGGAACTCTCCTTCTGTAAATTCTCCTCCAGCAACAACAACCTTCCCCTACTTCTAATAGCATAGAGTGAAAATGATGGCTACGCAACCCTGTATTCCGTACCACCCACAATAATTTTGGCCAGCCCAGGACAATGATGAATTCACGCTATATGAAACAGACCTATGACAGTGTATCTTTTCTTGGATGAAAATGGAGCTCAGTTATGTTGGGAGTATATTGATTGGCTCTTGATGTCACTAAAGTCACTGGCAGTTTTGTCACTGGCTTCAGAAGAGCCAGTCTTCCAACAAAAAGACATGAATGGATGAACTGCACCTCAGCTGAATAATTTTTCAAATAATAAATTGAAGCATGTCTGTTTAGCCATTAAGCTCTGCCTAATTTAGAACAGCTACTGAAGGTTATTTTTGTTTTAACATACTGTTAGATCTCATGTTTTCCATATTTTGTAGAAACAACTTTCCACAACAGCTATCCTCTTTCCCTGTTACATTCTTTTTATGAATGGCAAGAAAAAGGGACACTGAACATTTCTAACTAGCAGTACACGCTTCAACTGAACATTTTATGCAGATCTCCATGTCAAGAACTATCTTATTGTGGACTTAATGATATGTAGTTAAAATGATAAATCTGAAAATGTAATGTAAGTTGCTACATGTTCTACACCCTTTCAGTTTTTAATATAAGTTTAAAAGGGATACCCAATTAAAATGTAGTAATTCATAAATTTGTAAAACTAGTCAAGAATGCTGTAATTTTTCTATTTTTAAAGTTTTTTTTTTCTTTACTGACTGTATTCTAAAGGTGGTTTACTATTGATGAGACCTTAGAATAGAGGCAATCACTCTAAATGTCACTGGCACTGGTGATGCTACACACCAGTTCCAAACCATATGCTGTTCTCCAGCAAATCATACTCTTTATATTGAAGATACTGCAGTTATAAGACAGGATCTTTGGATAAGGTACAGGATATAAAATATCTTCTTCCACAGTATGCTCTGGGAAATTATCTTCCTGGGCTAAAATATAGTTATAGTTACAAACTATTCCCCCTCAAATTAGCCATGTAAAATTTGAATTTGCATATACTTCTAAAAAGCGGTATTGCACACTGTGCACAATTAGAGGGACAGAAGTCAAAGTGTGTTATACTTGACTGAAGCAGGCTGGCAGAAAAGTCCATACAAAAAAATGAAAGGACTGAAATGAAAGCATAACTAGTCAATACAAACATCTTACAAGTTGTTGAAAAGAGCAAAGAGATGCATTAACAAAGATGACACAAGATCCACTTTTACACAAGACACTATTCAGAAGACACTGTACATCTAGCCAAGACAGGCTCAGGTAGCAACACACTGGGGCAATGTTGCACTCAACATCCTGCACCTGGGCCCATCATCCCACTGATCAGTTTACGAGAACTCATTTCCTTAAACTTTTTATGAACAGTAGGTCTTCCATTCTCCTTGAGAAGGAAAAATATTATGCAGCATTCCATGGTTCTTAAAACATATACTGTATCCAAGGAGAAAGGTTATCTACAGCCATAAGCATAAAATGTGACCATAAGCATAAAATGTAAATGTTAAATTTAAATTTCAGTTGTAGCCTAACTTATTAAACTGTTCAAGCCCTACTGCAACGTATGCTGTCTCCTTAGCTTGGTTTCCTAAGGAAAGGAGACTTATGCTGTCATATCATCTGCCTGACAATCAACCATGCCCTCTACCTAACTATGTAACGTATTGGCCAGTTCCAACCAAATGCCACAAAAAGGCAGAGGACTCAAAGAAGGACTCAAAGTCTAACAAGACCATCGTTGGCTGGAGGAAGGAGTTGGTTCAACACCTCCTTACTGAAGGGAAGTTTTAGCATGATGTCGCCAAGTTATCTGTTTTTGCTGGATTAGCTGCTGACCGATATGCATGGTCTGACCAGCCAGTCAGGACTTACTCACCAAAAGGTGCCCTGACGTGCACTGCCTCTTGCCCCGCTGGAAGGGGACTGGGACTATGCTGAGGAAAATCAAGCAATAGGAGACCTAAAGGAGAAACAGGCTATTTATCGTCACTGGAGAAGCAGGCTGGGCATCTACAATACATCCATAGGCAACCAGAATTTATTAGCTCCATTACTTATGGAACAAGTTACAATTTACAGGACTGAGAACAATACTTAAGAGCTCCTGGTGAAGATCCAAAAGCACATTATGCCAGGCACATACCCCATTCTGCTTTAGCTAAGAAGAAAGGTAGGAGAAGGAATGGAGGAAACAAGATTAAGTTACTTGCTGGAATCGCGCAAGAGATCAGTGCTGACTGCCAAAATATGCCCCTTTTTCCAACTGGGGATTATCTACTGACTCAAACTATAGCTCAAATACTAGTACTATGTACCAAGGGTAGCAATATAAAATTATGTTAGCTCATTTGTATAATATTCATATAGAGCTATATTGAATGACTCTTTAATATTATATAGATATTATATAATATATACTATGTAAAACTTGCAGAACCCTTCCCCCAAATGTAAGAAACTTTTATGATGACCATCATCAGAATAATTCCATATAACAAATTTAAGATACAAACCACAGCTTTGTTAGCAGCTTCAGCAAACTCAGAACACAATAACTCTTTGGGCTGGCTATTTAACAGAGACTTCTGTAATCAAAAACATTAACAAGATGGCAGTCCAAGATAAAGTGAAAATTAGATTTAAATTGGATTTCTAAACCTAAGTACCCACCAGAGATATACTAGACTTACTGCTATACTATAAAATGTTTTAAAACTGCTTCCATGGCAGCAAACATTTATTAACTTGAGGAAATGCTCCCATCCCATGAAGACAAGTCTTTGTTTTAGAGGGTGTTCATTCCAAGAATCCAGAATACAACACCCATTTCCAGCTTACCCTCAAAAGTCAATTCATACAGATAATCAGAAATAGTCAGAAGTTAAAATTTAGTTGAGTCCTAATGAACATGGCTTGCTACCACCACTGGCTAGCAGTCACTAAAATTTTCAAGATATGGGGTGAGTGAAGACCAAAAGGGTCAAAACAGGGTAATGATACAAAAAAACAGCCATCTAATCTGCAGAACAGAATAGCTCATAATTTTCAAGTCTACAACTGCATTTACAGGAAAGTTAAAGCCAGAAGTTATTCAGTTCCATATTACATTTAAGGGTGTCATTTCATAGCAAAATTTTTAGTGTTTTCTTTTTGACACACAAGGTATAAAACAGCATTTCTAAAATTCATCTACTAGAAAAGCGTAATTTCTTGACTAACTAAAAGCATGACTGGCTCTGTAAATTTGGGTGTTATTTTTTTCTAGTATCACTGCCTGCTGTTTGTCTGCTATTAAGCTCTTTATTTTTTTTTTTAATACATTTTGATACTTTTACATAGACATGGGCCATGCTTCCAGCTCCAAAATGACCTGCAGTGCAATTTATTGTAGTGTGTACTGTACAAAGTTCTTTGGTATCCACAGGAACAGTTACCAACTGATGTGAACTTCCTTCCCTAAAGAGCTTGTTTTGAATAACAAACTACTCCAGGGGGAAATACATTATCTTGTCTAATCAAATGTTCAAGTGAGGCTCACTTCATTCCAGGGTTTTACTATGTGTTGTGGAAATGTGTGTGACACTGACCTTTAATTAAATCTCAATCTTAAAGGAAGAGAGTAAAAGCTTAGCAGCCCAGACTGTATATGAGTTTAAAGCTACATCTAAATGGTTTAAAGAATTAATCAAAATCTCCTATTTTTTACTGAATGTGTTCTCTAAGATATTTGCTTTCATGTAATCTGTATAAAAGGGTTTTTGTAAGCCTCAGTAGTTATTTGTTCTTACTTTGTACAGTCAGCTTTAAAATACAGATGTTAAGCATACCACCTGACATACAGTTTGTATTATCAACATGCTTCCTTTTATCCAAGTGTATTTATTCACCGTTTTTTGATTAGCTAAAAATTTTCCACTCTCTGTACTTTAGACAGAAAACAATTCAACAGGACAGCATCATATACATGCCTGGCAAATGTTCATTTTTCGCGTCAGAGAGCTTGTGTCAGGTAAAAATATAACTTGGCCTCTCGTGATGTCTCCCCAGGTGACATGAAGCAGAAACAGCCAAGCCACACCTGAGGGGCCTTCTGCTGAGAAGACACCTTTGGAGGAGTCTCCTGCCCAGGTCCCACCAGGGAAGGAAAGGACAAGTTAAGGACAGGGAAGAAAGAAGAGGAAACCAAGGGAGATATTGGGGTGCCGCCTTCAGTGACGCCTTTCCTTCGTCTCAACCATCCCACAGCAGATGTCCCTAGACAGGAGAAGAGAGAATCGAGCACGTCCATGGAGAGTTGGGAAAGCACAGAAGGAAAGTCTTGCTGACACTGTGAAAAGCACTAATAAAGAAGGAAATATTCTGATGAATTATTCAAGTATGCAGTGCTGATTATGTGTATCCATGAAAAAAAAAATCCTACATAATTCCTGAGGTTAAACAGATATTGATATTGGAATTTTTGCCACTTCTTTCAGACAATAAATGATCCTATAAATACAACAAGCACTATAATAAAGAACATCTCAAAAACTAGTTCAATACTCAGTTGTTACTATACTTTTGCTACACTGGTCAAATAATATTTTTATAGTTAACACTTTACACATGCACACAAGTTATAAAGGTCTTGGTAAATCAGAATAAATACATTAAACCCCAAACAAATACTCTGTTTTTTTGCAATTGATGCAAAACAGTTTTGTTACGTTCCTTGAAAATTCTCTGCTTCTAAAGTGAAGAGTCACAAGTTTAAGGTAGATAAGCTCTCTAATGCACCAAAGCTATATCTTTAAAAATGTCTACATTTTAAAAATATTTAAAATTGTTCCTAATGATTCAGTTCTAAGTTTTATTCTGTTTGTTCTTGACATATTTTTGAAACCCATTCATGTAAAAGGGAAAACAAAGTAGTTTTTTCTCCTCCTTTCTCACCTACTGTTAATTTTCAGTTCTAGTTGGCTGTAGAGGTTAATTCTAAGTTGGCTGGCTTTAAATCACCTTTTCTGTCTACCACTTTGCAAAACTTCTTGGAAACTTATTCTGATCTTTAAAAATAAAAATCATAACAAAACCTCCTTAAATTAAACCTTTAATTTTGAGTTAAATGTGAATTCTTTTTTTTTTGATATTTATTTTGAAGAATAAAGTAACAATATTGGCTCCTATTGATATATCATTGTACCAGTTTTGAACACATTTTTGTACATTTATATTTTAGATAATTTGTGTTTAGACACAGATGAAGGGTAATTTTATTCTAGTCTAAAGATGCTTGAATTTTTTTTTTTTAACAAACCTGGTGACAAACATGCTCATGCCAGTATTTTACTTCACATAATTAAAAAAAAAAAGTGAACTTCCTTTCCCCATGTCTCTTTACATGCTCAGGAAACATCACTGGGATGTTCTCCTTGTGATAACAGAGCATTCAGACTGTAGAGAAGTGAACATGGAAACTAAGGTAAAGAATGGCAGTAACACAATTTAAAACAAATTACGAATACTGCTAGATGCAGAGAAGTGTTCAGCTTGTCTCCACACAGCACTCGCTATTCAAGTATTCAGCTAAGATGGTGTCTGTATTTTTGTAAAGACGCATATATTCTCTTTCCATTTTTTCAGGTTACATAAATCCAGGTTGAAACACAAGAAGGAGGTTTTATTTCTTCCTTTCCTTTTTTCCTCCATGAAAAAAGATATCAAATCATTTAATGCTTGAGCTAATACAGGTGCAAATACTAGAGGTCATATTCTAACATTTTTAGCAGGAGTTGAAAAGTTCAACTGAAAAGCTTCACTGGACTTT
>WAAD01031526.1:226555-245899 GCA_013389945.1 Fregata magnificens
AAAAGCTTCACTGGACTTTATGAAGACAAAACATTAGAGCATATCATATTTGCTCTTGATTCATCTCCTAAACAACACAATTTAGCTTAGCTATATTCTGTATTGGCCCTCAGGCTTTTTAAACGTATACATTAGACACAAGTGCGCCTCTCCGATAGCACCTCATAGCTTGTGAAACTTCAGGAGTTTCACTGCTAAGTATGTGTAAAATGGCCTTACTTTTTTTGAAACTCCTGTTGAGAGCAATCTCCCCTCTAGCCAGCCATAGGCTCTCTCATATTATCAGGTAACAACTTATACAACGACAGGCTGATAGAAATGGGTTGATGATTCTCTTTTTGTAGAAGCCTCTCCTAGCTTACAGAAAGAAAACCATCATGCATTCTGGCAAGAAAGGCAATGTGCCCTCTCACACTTCTTATGGTGCAACTGGAAAAGTTAAATAATGGCTAATAGGGGAATCCTACTGGCACATAAGGCAAGACTTTCACCTGAACAACAGCTACGATTAATTTTTTCTTTTTAGTTAATCTATTTAAAAACAAATCGGCATAGTGCTGATTGGGGTATGTCAGAAAGTAATCCCTTCTGGAAATGAATTTTTATACCTTAACTTAAGAAGGCTTGTGCAGGGTGACACCAGAGGTCTGTCTAGCCCACTATCGTTTTTCCAACAGTCGATGCCCAACAAGAGAGGGGCAAGGACAGGACAAGCATATGTAACAACATTTCTCCGCAGTCTTCCGAGACTTCTTGTCGAGAACTTGAGCCAAATAGGGTTTCCACATACTCAAGAGCGCTCAGTTGACTTCTGTTTTGTGAACTCATCCCATCTCCCCTGAAGGCCATGCAAACTTTATAAAATAGCTTCAATTCTACATACTGCTGCTGACATGGCATGCACTGGAACAATGTTCCATTCTTACTTTACATCCACAGGAACATTATTACGCTGGCTCACCCAATACCTTGGGAACATGTAAACAGAATTCAAAAAAATATATCTATAGGTATACTCCCCTGCCATGTCTTTTGTGACCAAATGACCACACATGGGATTTTTGCATACCTATCTAGCATGTTTTCAGTAAAGACAATATAGTAATACAGCGGAAGTGGCTTGCAGTTACGCAACAAAGCCAACAGAGAAGAGTTCTTGTTACATGAGACTGAAACAGCTATGAAGTCTTTTGTATACCGGAGTTCATGTGAGTCAATTGCTTTTGAAACACATCAGACTAAGCCTTAAAGCTCCAATCCACAAAGTTAAGTTTAGGAATAACTGCAGTGAATGTAGCTGTGTTTGCTTATCCAAAATGGCAAGGGTGAACAAGACAGACCTGTTCTTATACCACCTAACCTCCGGAAGAAATGTCAGACTTAACATCAGAAGGAGCAAAACCAACACACTGCACTGGGTTTCTTCTAACACAGATTTCTAGTGGCTTTTGGTCTGACCGTAATCGGTGACCATTGATACAGAGGTAGAGGAAGTAAGCCTGTTTGTTTAGATAGCCACCATCTTCCCATTATGTCCTACTGCTTGTTCCCATCTCCGCTTTCTTCTTCCCCATTTTGTGTCACCCGCCGTCAGTTAAAACCACGGAAACGATCCGCACTAAAAATGACCTCTCCCTCCACCTCATTTGGTCAGGCAAAAAGAACAGTTTTACCAGGACACAGCTGAGGGCACAGTGCAGGCATAAAAACGGGAAAGCGGAGTGGATAGTGATGGAGGAGGGTTGGAGGAAGAGGAGGGTTGGAGGAAGAGGAGGACGATGGCTTAGCCTGGCAGCGCTGTTGGAACAAATGCATGTGAAACTACACAGTAAGTACTCGTTAGCATGCATTCTCAGAGCAGCAACGTGATTCAAAGACTGATGACTTGCTTAAAATATAAAACCTGGGCAGAAAAATAATTGATGGAGGGAGAAGAAAAAAGATTCATATGTGCATAAACATCTCAAAAAAGTAAATGAATTACAATGTCAGTTGGCCAGTAAAACGCCCTCCAGTTTTGAAACCCATCTGTCAGGTCCCAACAAGAACCCACCCTTAACAACACTGGAATAACCTGCCCAGAAATAGCATGCACTGACCCGACTCAGCCAGTCCATAAGTACAGCAAACAAAGAGTGCTCAGAGCAAAAGAGCTCTCTTGCTAGAAGCAAATGCCTGGAATTCCCCCAGCAGTCAAGCTGACTGTCAGAGTCAGGATTTTCTCCTGATTACATCCTCAAATTCCATAGAGCAGCCCTTCATAAACTGATTAACAAACATTTTGTTTTAAATTTCCCTCTTGGTGTCTGGAAGCATGCAAAGCAGTATGTTCTGACAAAAAAATAACCACCTAATTATGCTGTTTGCAAGGATCTTTTTTTGTTGTTTGTCTTTCGGAAAGGAAAAAAGGAAATTAGAAGAAAACTTTGATTTACTACATACTTTCAATCTCCGTATTTCCCCCAGGATTCAAACCCCTAAAATTTAGGTATGTTCACATCTATCATATAAGCATGGATCAGGAATGGTATTAGCATGACATTTGGCTGTACTTATAATAGAATAAGCGCATCACTCCTAATGGTTACAGAACGAAAAAAAAAAAAAAAGGAAGATAGGCCTTTCAATGTGATCATCCTTTAAGTCAACAACATTGCAAGATGCAGTCCAGCATTACCTCCCCTTAAATCCACTCCACCAGGAAAGTAGGGACTACCCCTAATGGGAAAATGAAATGGGAGTTGCTTCTCCTTTCTACAGAATTTGCTGTCATGAGCAAGTGAACTAATGAAATCTGATGTCCTATGATCTGTGCCCTTTAAACCTCTCACTAGCAAAATCACCAGCTTTGCAGTAACTCTCCTTTCAAGCCCCTGTTATGAAGACACATGCACAACACACACCTCCAAAAAGCCTGCAGACTGCCAAGTGATGGCACTTGCCACAGGACTCACACATGCACTTCCTTGCTGCAATAGCTGGGAGCTGTCACCAACACTTCAAAGCTACTCACCTGCCACCCTTCACATGGAGAGCTTTCCCTCTAATGCCACAAACTTGAGACAAACTTGTTTTATTCTCCAAATCCTCTTTTCATTTCCACATGCTTGAGGGCCTACAGCTAACAACCCATGAACTGGATTTTCCACCCCACTGTTAGCCACGAAATGTCCTAGTTCTTGATTAGATTAGAACCTTGTACAGAAATAGGAAAAGGCTTATACTTAAATGCATATATGTACATCAGTGCACACATGTATGAAAACAAAAACTCCTGCTTGCTGCTTTTAGTTGAAAGTACCTGAATGCATGCTCTTTGCTCCTTTGAGCCTTTAGAGATAATACTCCTGACAGCATTGCTTCCCCCAGCCATTTTTTTCTGCTTTTAGGAAAGAAAATGTTAGGCCCTGCCTGATTAGGAGACGTCGATTATTCTCTACCAGAAGAACAGAATCATCTGCATCTTGCCAGGATTTAGATTTAAAACTATCAATACGTGAAAGCACAAGATAGTTTTGCATACTCTATATTATAGTCTGCTACATTGTCTGAATAGCACCCTGAAAGAATGTGCAATATTTAAGAGAAATTATCACGTCCATTTACACAACAAGGCCACGACGAGTCAGGCAGATAACTAATGAAGTCTCTAGACTAATTCAAGACATGATTACAGAAGCTTTAGTTTTGGAAAAGAAGTCCCAGGGGCTTTCAACCAACACGCCCACTGCACCTTTGTGAACAGAAAGAAGAGTGGCAAATATGAAAGACCAACTGACAGGAGCTCGTATCTTCCACAGTATTCCAGATTTTCAGAAATTTTTAACTTGAGCATGAGGTGATTCACGTCACTGAAAATACAGCCTTAAAAGCATGAAACTGGGCAGTCGTATCTCAGCGTATTTGCGAGATGTTGATCCTTGAACTCACTCTTGTAGAATACCCCGAACGTGGGGACTACCATACAACACAGAAGAGAGGAATTTTTTCCTCTCCTCAAGTTCATTTCCTCCCTCTGAAAAGACAGGCACAAGAATTAAATTCTGTAATTGCAGCTTTTTAAACACAAAAAATTATATTGGGCTCCCTTTCCACTTCAGTCTGGAGTGTTCTCTTTTCAAGAGTAAACATACCCAGTTTTCTTAGTCTCCTCTTACTCTTGATGCTCTCCTCTGGACTCCATTTCTGTACTTTTTTTTTTTAAGTTCTGTTCCCAAAACTAGACACAATACCCCAGCTGAGGACTCACCAGTGCCAAACAGAATGGCATAATTACTTCATGTCTTTTTGTACAAGCCTAGTTAATGCATCCCAGAATGAGTTAACTCACTGTTTGTGGTCCATTACTACAACAAATAATTTTTCCTGCACTACAAGCAGTTTTTTTGCATCCTGTACTCGCTTCCATCCCCCTTCCTAGAGACTTTCTGTTTATTCCTGAGAGGCTGCCAGAAGGGAATGACTGGTTGGCCTGTTGGAGACAACCATGTATGACAGACTTAAACATACGGTTTTAGTATTATCAAGATCCTATAGATCTTGATAATACTAAAGAATCCAAAATTGTTCTTAATTCTTTGAACTGTTAAAAAAGCTGAGAAGTGAAACAGAACAGAGCTATTCTCTTTGAAGTGTACCAGTCACAACTGACAGAGAAAATATGAGGAACAGAGATAGAGGTTTAAAAATTAAGAAAAGCCAATCAAAAAACCATTTTAACAGTAAAAAGATACCTTCTCTAGTAGCCACTCCTTACTATTTCTGCTCCTTTAATCATAATCTACAACTCTTTTTCCCACAAGCCACAAGTGCTGAATCATGTAAGACCTAAATTGACATAAAAATAACAAAATTCTGCTACTTGCAGCATTTCCCCAAGGGAGATCAAAAAGTTCAAAACATTTTCTCTCAGTTACACACAGCATTAGGAACTGCGAGGAAAAAAAAGTGGCATTTTGGTATTTTAAAACATTTTATTTCTCTAATGAGGAGGGTTCCAAACAACAGTCTTCTTTTCTGTTAAATCAGGCAAACCGTAACGAATGATTAAGGAATGATGAGCAGATTTGAAAGCACAAATGTCCTTCGTGGTACTGTAAACATTGCCTCTCCAAAACCAGGCTGGAGACCAATTTCTTTTCCATTTTAAGAACAAAAATAAAGTGTGTTCTCCTTTTGCCCAGAAGAAAATATTAGTCATGGTAGATAATTTAAAAAATGCTTTTTCATAAGGGATACATGGCAGCATACCAAATGAGAAGACATGTCATTACACATGAAAGAATAAAAAATTGAATGCAATGGATTTTTTGAACAAACTAGTCAAAATGCATAACAGATCTGAAAATACCAGAAAAGAATAAGGATAATTGTAATTAATAGTACCCTTTGGGCTCTGCTAATGTTGGTATGGAGACCTTCATGCATATTCCTCTTACCTGCAGCTGGGAAGTTCTCTTGGAATTATAAAATCATCTACTTTAATTCTATAAACATATCAACTCAGTGTCCAAAAAAAAGCAAACAGTGTTAGGAATTATTGGAAAAGGACTAGAGAATGAAAAAGAAAGCATAACGCTACTGTATAAATCCACAATGTACCTACACCTTGAATACTGTGTGCAGTTCTGGCCTCTCATCGCAAACAGGGTCTAGTAAAACTAGAAGATATATGGAAGGGCAACAAGAATGAGCAAAGATATGGAATAAGCCCTGTGAGAGAACCCGTTAAATAGACTCTTTAAGTGGAAAGATAAATATTTGGAGGGATATGATATGCAATGAGAAGGGCAATGTGGAGAAGATGAAATATTTCTAATAGATAAACCAGGGAAGACCAGAGGGTAGCAGGCTTGCAGCAGGGGGGAAGAAAAATCAATCAAGTGGTACTTCCTCATACAACACATACTTAAACTGCAGAACTCACTGCCATAACTGAAAGTTCACACAGGTTGGGGGAAAAAAAAAAGAAAGATGAATTCCTAGATGAAAAGTCCACCAAAGTTATTAAATACAGAAATACTACTCCCAGGCAAAAAATACCTCAGCCATAAATCTGTGGTGACTAGAACAAATGTGGGAAATATTACTATATGCTTGCCCCATTCTTAAACTTTTTTTCCAGTTTCACTATTGGCCCTGGTCAGAGATGAGATTCAGTGCTAAATGAACCCATGATCTGAGCTGGTACAGTTTTCCTATGGTTTTATTGAGCTGTGCAAATCAATGTAAGGTAAATTATCTAAGATTCTGTGCATGAAACCTTTCCTTGCACAGAAAGTTATACTGGTGCAGCCTACTGTTCAGTAAGCCTTTTAAAGATATTATTATTAAAAAAACACAATATGAAAATGAATCACAGTGATTACTGAAAAGACCTACTGTTCACAGCTTAATAGCATCCAGAGAACTGTCACTTATCTGAAAAAGATTTTGCTTATTTCAAGTTTTGTGCCAATCTCTAACCTACACAACTTTTCCCACCCCCAAGAAAATCCATAAAAGTGCTCATCGACCTCCCAAATATAAATTTAACAGGGAGAAATTATTTGCTTGTTTTGTTTTTCAATTGAAAGTATTTGTGAGTTTGATATTAATATCACCACATAACCGGAAGCTCAGCTGCATGAATGCTGTGCTACCACTACATTAACAATGCATTTAGGTCTGCATATATGCATACGTTTAAGCATTTGCAAGATTAGACCCTAGAGGATATAGGGTTTTAGGATGACTTCTGTATTTATGGAACATTATACTTCTTGCCAGGCTTTCTGTCATCTGTGAGAAGAATCAAAACCTGTTCTGTAGAACTGAAGGCCAAGGACCAAATCTAATCCCTTATTTCTTCAAAAGACAGTGAAAATACTCTGCGGTTCAAAGGGCTGGCTTTCAGAAACGCCAAGGGCCATCTTCCTCTACTGATGTGATTTTTTGATCCGTAGACTTCTTTTTTAATTATGATTTCTGACTTATGTATTCCCTGACTGATTACTCTTTTGGTCCATAATATGCCCCACTGTTGTTGCTTAGTTAGCACGTTTAGTTTGCTGCTGTTAAAATCTAGAGAGAAATCCAGCAGATAACAACAATGATTAGAAACTATAATTCTAGGGTTGGAAAAATGAAAGGTCTACTGTTCAATTAAAAGTACATTATCCTAAATATGCAAGTCTGCTCTTCCCAAAAGGAACAGGCAACAGTGACATCCTGAGAAGGAAGGAGAAGCTAAAGTTCAAGTTAAAGGACACCTGCCTGCCAGAAAGAATATTCTCACTCAAACGTTTAAGGCTACAGATCCTGCCATGAAGCCTCACGCTTCTGCAACACCTGCTGGGAATCTGATAATTAATGACACGGTTTCAGCAGCAAGTGGAGATACCTGACCTCTTCCTCTATCCAATGACAAAATAGAAGTGACCAAATATTCCATGCATAGTTTTTTCATTTAAATTTCTCCTCTGCCTTTTCTTTTTGCCTGGGGTTCAGAACTCCTCGAGGCACACAGCCTGCACCAAAGGCACTCTGGAGCTGAATGACAACCAGGTCCTGCTGCTATTTGCGGTCAGCTGCAGGTCTGCAGGCAAGGGGTATTAGTTGTCTGTACAGAGGGAAATGAGGATATACTTTCCCCTATTTTACTTAATCATTCTTTGCCTTTTCTTGTTTTCCTATCTGACAGTTCTTAAATTTGATATTATTTAGCTCCTATGAAAGAAAGTACGTGGGTGTATGTTAAGAAAAGAATGATCTGCACAGCTCTGTCACTTAACATCCTATGGAAGTGAGGGTGGACGTGATCAAAAAGCGTTCACCAAATTAACAGATATAAGAGGGCTTGCATATCTTTAGACTATTTTATCTTGCTAAATAATTTTGCGGTTCAAAACAGTGGGATAATTATTTGCATTAAAATATGTTTAAGTCCTACTGACAGCAATAAGAAAACTCAAATGGAATGAATTGGCAGAAGTGTCAGAAAACGTTTACTTTTAAAAGATTTAAAAGGCAAAGTTCATCTCTAACGTCGACATAACAGACAAAAATTCCAATATTCTTCTTGCCTAAGGATAAATATCCTTTCAAAACATCCAGCATAGGTTTTTAAAACAAATACTAGTAGATTAATTACAAGAGTGCACTTTAAACCAACCAAAATTAATCTACTGATTTAAAGCAAGAAACCATAATCTGCATGCTTCAAGTGATAGCTGGCGTGCTGACAAGCAGAGGTAGCTCTGTTCCAAGAAATTATTGCAAGAGTTTCCAAAGTAAAAGACAATATAAACTTAAAACTGTGTTGTACAAATTACATTCTCCTCCTGACTCCTTTTAAAGAGAAGGTCCTAGAACTTGACTACAACACTTGAATAGAATCTCTTTAACTACAGAAAAGCAAATTAAATGAAATAGGTGGCAGAACAAAACCATAAACATTTTACGGAAACTTTTAGCAGTTAACTGCAAATGTGCATTGTTCTTGCCTTTCATCTGCTTTAGAGTCCTATTTACATTTATCGTAAAGAGCTTCTTAGATACTCGGGGAGAAAAAATTGTTCATAATACTTTATGGGTTTCAACTTATTTAATTCATTGTATGCAGGGTACACATACAGTCTTCTGTTCACACTGTTGAGCTTGTTCTCTGTTTCTCAGGTTCCTACCTTCTGCAAACAAAATAACCCGTCTGTTGATGCAGACTATATTGACATTAAAAAAGATAATCCACTGTTGACAATAAGTACAAGCAATGGATAAAGGTATGGAGGTGATGAAAAAAAATAAGCAAGGTCTAAGCTCATAATGCTCAATACTGTTTCAGAAACTGAAGTTAAAATCTCATTATGTGCTGAAGAAAGGGGATGCAGCTCTTTGCTGTTGTACAGATGAACACTCACTTCTTTGAAACTCTAAATAATGACACTATTATTACTTGAGTAGGTGGTATCCTCTGTTCCACAGGTCTCCACTGGCTTCAGTGACAATATGCACAAATATGATGATTTGTCCCTGATCTGTACATTTTTACCATGGCCACTGAAGTCTGAAAAAGATTCTCCCTGACTAGTAAGCACGTTACTTTTACAGACCACTCAAAAATGGCAAAAGCAGTATATCAACCTGCTATCTTTGACTGAAGAGATTAGAAGAATTAATTGGTAATGAGGACAATTGTGAAACATGTTTACCTTTCCTCTGGCTGTGACGGAAAGTCTGTTTTAATGTAGTTTATAAATAATGATAATTCATTAAATATTTCACTAACCTTCCTCTGAAAACTGCGACTTGTAGAAGTCTGAAATGTCATCATCCTTGGACTAACTGGACAGTGTGTCTTCATTAAGAGTGTGGTTACCCTTTGCACGTATTTACATTTACTTGCATTATAATTCAGTTTGATTTACACACAGGGAAACAAACAAGTAAAGTTCTTGCAAACGTTTTTAAGTGCGTGTTAAGGCTTAATAAACTGCATGCTAATTTGTAATGAAATCTTGTAGAAATTTAAATGCAACTCAACTTAAGCGTTAAAAATTGCAAGAATTTCTTTCCTGTTTCTTCCTTGAAGGGATACTGGGAATCAGGATCAGTTTGTTATTCTGGCCAGGCTACTACACTTCTGTCAGGCACCAACCTAGTGACCAATGCTATTCCTTCAGCTGTTTTTCTGAATCTTACTGCCTGGGATGGATAAGGACTGCTGCCACCGGCACATGGCAGAACTGCTTTCGGAAGATATCCTAGCAGCAGCCACAAGTTGCAAAGGAATACAAAACAGCAGCCCCGCAAACCAACCACACTTTAAAATAAATCAGTGTGCTTCACAGACCTGTGGTCAGTACAAAGATAATGATAGTACAGGCTTTAACCTATCGCTTCCGCCCTTCTTTTAATTTAAAATTAGGGTATACACTGAAAAATACCTGATGAACAAAAATATTCTAAAGCTCATAAATGATCCTCTAATACATTTTTGGTTCTGTGAGGAAAATCAGTCACTCCTACTTAAAATGATAATTCAAGTTATTAGTCTTCCCGTTGCCATCAAATCAAATACCCAAATTTAGATCTAAAAATATTTTTATCCTTGTAAAGTGTGATAGAAGTATATGAAGTTTTCAGCTAAAATTGTAGCAAAAGAAGACAGAATGTGACATTTATTATTATTAATTTACAGTATTTGACTGGATGCTGGCTTGACTTCCAAAAAAACCTCCCACTAATTTGTATTCATAGGTACAAAACTTGAAGTAGTATCAGTAAATGTCAACAATTTTGGAGACTACGGAAGTAATTTAAGTTTTAGTTAGCAGTAATAATAAATGATAATATCTTTCCAGTTTCACAGTGAAAGTCGCTGCGTTGTGTGATGATAATAAATAAGACAGGCTGGATAAAGTGTGAATACCACCCCACTATCTGGGAAATCAGATTCACAATATAAAATAGCAAACATTTAATTTGGTGTTACTATGATGATGTAATATTGAATGTAACACTGCACTTGATTCATAAGCAGCATTGTTCATAAGACTTTCTCAAATAATTGTCTTTTCAGACTGAAATTCATTATTTTACATTGTAAGCTATGCAAAAAAAAAATTCTAAAAAGGGCAAATACATGTGGGGAAGGTGAACTTTTTCTGTATATTTCAAAGTTGAATCTGTTCTTAAAAATATTGAGATAGGAAGACCTACAAACAAACACAGAATTTAATACCTGTTTCTTTTCATTTTTTTCTGAATACATCTTATATTTGTTAACTGTGGACCATTTGTGATTGTGCACAGGACTTCCTATGGCTCCCAATCTCAGTATTTCTACTGTTAATTCTTGGGGGCGTAAGTAGATCCCCGGGCCTCTTTCCTGGGACACAAATTTAATTATTTACTTATCATCGGTATAAACTGTTAACAGTTATGGTTCAGTGAGTTTGGAACAAGGGGAGGAAGAAATATGTTGTTACACTTTTATTAAACGAAGTAGTGTTTTACTAAAGCAAAAACCTTATTTTATTTTTATGCCTGAACATAGGGAATTCCTTCATCCTAAAGCAAGCACCCCCCAAACACAAACTGTGTATTTTAAGCAAGAAATCCTGAGCCTCACAGAAGACCTTTACACAAACCAATCCAATTTTAAGCCCCAGTTTGTTTTCAGTAAAATCAGAGTATTTATTAAAGAATTAAAATGAAGGAATTAAAGAAAATCATGGTAGAATTTTATACTTTTACAGTTCCAGAATATATCATCAATTTGAGAAGTTTGGGGGTTTTGGGGTTTGTTGGTTTGGGTTTTTTTTCTTTTGTTTTTTTTTCTTTTTTTCCCCAAAATTGCCCTATACTTGTTTGTAGTATGATCCCAGTTCTAGTTTTATATTTTTGAAACTACACAGTATAACATAACGACGGATTATTTCTGAAAGCACTACTGGATTGACTGATCCGTCAAAAGCAAACTTAATGCTTACAGAGAATAGGAACAAAATAATACGTAACACTGAAGTATCTTCTTGATCTCATGTATGAAATGTTTCTAATTTTCTACTTTAACATTGACTAATCAGAATGTTAGGGACTTGGCTCGCCAATTTAATTTCGCTACATCCGTATGCAAACAGGTATTTCATACGGAAAGAAATGTATTGCTGGGCATCAGCAGAATCTGCCCTTAAGATGAAAAGAGCTCAACTTCAGTATCTGCTGTGAATTAATAGTTAGCGTACAGCATAAAAACAAGTGCTATCACAACAAAGATATTTCATCTGTTACCTAATTGCTACTTCTCCCCAATATCCACTACTCTTCAGTACCATTCCTCTTGACAATTTTAACCTTGTGTGAAGACTGAACAGTTGCGAACAACTACATTAGCATTCGCAGCATTTTCAGCTGTCCTTCTCTGACAGCCTTCTTCATTAGTTTTTCAAATGTTATTAATTCAGGGTAGTAATAATGTTGTTAGACCTATACAATTTAATAATTTTCTGACCTTCCAGATCCTTTCCGCGTTTGTGAAAAAAGAACAAATGAAGAACTAGCAGTGTGCATCTTAGACCACAAAAAAGGCAAATGACTTAATTTTTAAAAGTCTAATTGATTTTTGAAAGTTAAAATTAACTTGACACTGTGGTAACGTTAAATATCACGATCACAGGTAATTATAAAAGCTTGTGGCCGTTCATTCTACCCAAAATGGTAAACAAAGCCCTAAAGTAAAAATCTAGATAGAAAGAAAAATCAAGTGAAGCCATTGGAGTGGCAATATTCACCATAATCTCTGTTTTCTTTTATGATATTTTGATGTAAAATATAGTGTATTTTCACACTGCTGAGAAACATGGAAATACTTCAAGTTATTTGAAAATCGAAAAATGTAAGATGATGCTATTTTGTAACTCCTTTGGGCTACATCAAATACATACTACAGGGAAACTTAAACACGTTGTGGTCAAACAGGATATTAAAGTCACAGCATTAACTGCACAACCCAAGCATGTTTAACCATGTATGAACCATATTTATGATGCTTTTAATCTTTTATTTAAGTACTTATTTAGGATAAAGATTTTCTACAGCCCAGAGATACACTTCACTTGAGCAAAATTTCCAGTTACTTCAAACATTCAAACACACACCGTGAAAACCAGCCATCACCAGGCGTCAACACCAGTTCGAAATTGAATACCAGGTCTAATAAAAATTTGAAATGCCTAATGGAAGTCTATGTAACTTCAAATTCTGACCAAAAATACTTTTCTTTCTTTCTTGTGTCTTTACATTACGAATACAAAGTTCTGATTTTTAAGAAGAAAATGTGGAGGAAAATTAAAGGCATCAAATTGAACGCAAACTGCAATATCCGAAAATGTAGAGCAAACCACAGACCAGATTAATCTAAAGCAGTTTCCCTGTCAATGCCCACATTAACATTGGACTTTTAAGAGCTAAATTAAAGAGCTTGCCTGATTGATAAAATAGCTTTAAAATTATTTTTAAAACTCACATTCTAAAATCAGCACAAGGGACTACGTTTGCACAATTCACTGTTTTATGAAGGTTCAACAAAATACTTCGCCTGCCTCTCTAAAACATTCTTAGCAAAGGAAAACGAATCTTTTGAAAACTCTCCCCGCTCCCCAAAACCTGAGCAAAGTGTTTACATGTTCTCTATTAAGCAAATAATTCATGTTCACTGGTAACTGGTTCATATAGCCAAACACTTGACTATATGGTGGCGGCTAACTGACTGCCTGCTATATACCTACACATAACTGGTCAGATGAGCTTGATCCAAGACATATATTATGAAAAGCAACTTAATTTGACTATATTTTTGGGGAAGACAAAGGGTAAAGGAATTATGCACTGAGCAGCTTTGTAGTACCCACAAAAGTCAAATACTTTAATAAAGACAACTGAACTTGAGTAAACACACGCTTACATAATACATCATGTTTTTCCACAGCTACCAGCATAATATGCCCTTAATATGTTCACTCTGATTCACAAAGGACAAAATAAATCCCCATCAATAAAGGATTAAAAATGGCGCAGGTCAATTCCTGTTAACTTTAGCAAATATCAATCAACACTTTGCCAAAAATAATAAAAAATCCTTTCCAATATAGCATGCGTGCTTCCATTTCAGTTTTAAAGTCCTTCTCCTGATTCCACCCTGGAATATGGAACTAAGATAACAACTAAACTAGTCATCAGATGAAAATTTATTTTGATTCCTTTCATGACTTCAAGGAAGAAACTACAGTGGATACTTGCCTTACTCACATTTATTAACTTCGTAAAAACTCTAGCCTTAAACCTTATGATTTATAGAATTAGACCACATCAGTCACCCAGGAAATTTTTTGTAAAAATTGTACAGTCTTTTAATAAAAGTAATGAAAGGCAACATAAAAATTACCAAAGAAATCAAGAAACCTTTGATTTTGTTTTATATCAACTAGATAAAATCATCAAAATAGCATAACTAAACCAAATTAAAGAACAATTTTTTCAAAGTAAGTAAAACTATTGGGGGGTACTCCACAGACTCTTAAAGGAATGTTAAAAGGCTGTGAAGAGAAAACCATTTGTTTTAAAATTTGTATCACTACTAAGTGAGATGTTCTGTTTACATTTTTTAGAGCACTATGTAATTAAAAAACCAGCCAAACAAAAATGCAAAATACGTATCTGAGTCTAAATGTGAATCCCATCCTTACTCAAGTTCTTGGAATTTCAGTCATAAATTGCAATTAAGAGTATGATCTTACCCAGAGGAAATCAGTATTTTCAAATCCACGTATTTTAAAGGACAATTTTCACAATTAAATGCATATTAGTTAATTTGTATGCAATTTAAGAATGCATATCCAAGTATACCCAATATGTCACAAATACATTTAAATTAGTGCCTCATGAATGTTGGTCATGTTGTGCCATCAGTGAAGTTTTTGCATTTCATCAGGGATCTCTCTTTAAAGACTCATGATACAGTACAGTCATTTTCCCACATTTTGCATCCAGTGTATTTGAAATGCATCTTCAACTAAAATACATCGATTTTTACAACGATTACATGGCTAACATCATCCAAAAAAATAACACATCTGTAATTCATATTGTAACACTAAGGGCTATATCTTTAACGGCACATTACCATCCATATTGTAAAAAACCCTAAAGCTGCCTCTTCCCTCATTCAAAGGAAGAAGGGTAACCTTTGTCACATTTTAGAATGTGCCAAAATTTACCCCAAAGGCAAAACCTAAGCACTGCCTAAGTCAGCATTTTTTTCCCTTACAACTGTTTTTAAGCACGGATGATGAACCGCAAGATGATGAACCGCAAGTCCTGAATGTCTACTACTAAATACTGTACTGGTTTCTCTGGCTCAGAAGGCCTTATTCCATATATCAGCTATTAATTAGAGAATCAGTAATGCTTAGTAAAGGATGCGTAACTGATTACTATCCAAGTATTTACTCTTATATTTGTCGTTATCCAAAAATACTAAATGGGTCCAAAGTTATTTCAGCTGGAAACGTAATTTTACTTTATCATTGACTTAAACTGGAGCAGAATCAAGCCCTGAAGCACAACAGCACATTCTTTTTTTCAGTCTCTCTTGCTCACAGATCATCCTGGAGAGAAACAACATACTAAACCAACAAAAATTTACAAAATAAAATAAAATTTAAAAAAGTATCTAGCCAGATGATACATTTTACAAATATTAAACTTACGATTTGAACAGAGAAGAAAACAGGAGGGAATAGATGAAAGTGACACATAAAATGTATTTACTTCTAAACCAGTACTAGATTTTTCTTCTTTTTTTTAAGCTTGTAACAACTTTTTTTTTTTTTTTTAAATTAGGACTATTATTTGACACTATTTCAAATAATGTGATGGTATTAGCAGAAATCCTACTTAATTAAAAACCAGAGTTACTATTTTTTTTATTTTAAACCAAAATGGACTTTGAATTGAGATTTCAAATGAATTACTACTTGTTTCACAGTCCACTAGGCCCTACTCTTTTCCCCTTCCAAGAACAGTAAGTTTTTCCCCTCTATAAAATATCAAACAGTGAGTCAAATTTGACCAGATATAGTCAGCTTCTGTGAAAAAGGAGAAACTTTGTAAACAATAAATAAATAAATATGTCCAGCCCTATGAAAAGTCCACTTTAGTTTTCTTTTACCCCAGAAATTCAGAAAAACAGATGTACTACAGAGAGTTGCAAAGGATATATGCCACCATTTATTTTACCCAAACAAATAAAAGTCAAAATTCAAGCAAAAAAAGACAGATAAAATGAGCAACAGATACCTCAGAACTGTAATACCTGCATAAGACAAATATTTCATGTCAAACTCACATTCCATTTCTAAAAAGAGTTTCTCATTTTCACTAACTTACATTTACCAATTGAGCAATTATGCAATATGTGGGTGTACCTTGCAGTCGTTTTCTTAACATCTGCATTCTGTGTTAAATTCTAACTGTACAAGATGTCTGATATTTTTTCTTTATCTTGAACCTTGAAAGTGGTAGGTTTACCAGAGGCAAAACCACACACCAGAGAATATGAGTCATATAATAAAGAAACGACTCTTCCCCTTCTCCCCCTTCCACCCTAAAGCTATAATAACCTAAAGACACTCTATTGTAAATGGCTTCTTTGGTAATATTTATAGCACGAACAACTAGCAATCATTTAGCCAATGAATGAAGATTTTTTTAGTCCTTACTGTATCTATAACAAATTGCTTTTGTTATCGTTTTCAGGCAAATTAAAAATTGTGCTACTGCAAAAATAAAATTCCTTATAATATTCAGAATGTTTATGCACTTGCTTTCATGTAATGCATAAAACATTCTCTGCATATATAATAACATAAAAAGTTAAAAATAATCAAACATAAGATGCCTATGCAAGTTAATCTGAAAGGTATCTCTCATTCGTCTACAAAAGAGTAGCCTCTATACAGAAATCCTTAATGTCCTAATGATTCCATATCAAAAGATGGCAATATTTACATACAAGTAAACCACGGTTCATGCCAACTACAATAAATACATAAGGAAGCAAACCACCTTACTTGACCACCGTTTACGCGAGTTTCCACTCTGAAGTGCGATAAGTATGGAAACCACCACTGGGGCCACTCTATCCTTTTATGTCCTTTTATATCCTTTTCTGTAGTTAGACTGTAACTCCTCAGACTGACATCCTGCATCTAATTCCAGGTAGGAAACTAGCCTTCAACAAAGCCTTATTTGAAGTGTCAATATGTATAATTGTATCAGAAATTTTGCAGAGAAGAACTAAATGCAGAAACAGCATTTACAAACAACAGCAAATAAATCAGTAACCAGAAAACCTTGCACCACTAAAACAGGTGCAACCACTCCAGTCTTGTAAGAAAGCTAACCCAGTGGTAATGCTGGCATAAGCTCTTCCCATGACCATCTTCCAAAAAGTAACACAGCAACAACATTTCAGTAAATCAAAGTGAAGCAACGCATTCCCCCTTGAAGCAGAATAAATCAGTGGTTTCTATTCTTACCTGTGTATAGTCAAAGTCAGAAAGAGGAGCTATACTCTTGATGTAGTCCATTCGAAATTGGTTTTCTGGGTTGGCCAATGGAACTGGGGGTATTAAAGTGCTCATAGCTGAAACTATAGTCTAGAATTGGATAAAACAAAAACAAACACATTAATCTGGATAAATCTAGGATACAGGATCAATAGAAGATAATCCAATCTGATCAGCAAAATGGGATTTCTCTCAGCACAATCTTGGAGAGCGCAATCCTTATCATTTCCAGTACACCCAAGCATTTAAGAGCAGTATAAAGTGTGTTCTTACCACAATTGCATCTTTAACATTTTTCCGAATATCCAGTATTTTCTGTTTCTTTTCTCTGCATTAAAACAGAAATATGAACACTTTGATTTTTCTTCCAAAGCAGTTCAGTCAGTTGCATTTCATTTTTTTTCACTGATTGCTTGTTTATCTGCTCTTCAATCATTACAACATACTAACTGAAAAGAACAGCAAGACAAACATATTTTTCCCCTTATCCCTTTTCTTGCATAGTATGAAGAGCAATGCACATTCATCCCTGATATTTTTTTTAAATCAGGCAGTCATAGCCACATCTGCAAAGCCTCCCCTGATGGAACTGGAAGTCATTCTTTCATTTCTACAGCATGCTGTAAACATGCTATAATTAACAATATGTAGCTGAAGGCCAACAGCTATCCAAAATTAACGCTATGGATTAATAATAATTTCTGGCAAAGAGTCCTTCAGAGAAAAAATGATGTAGCCTCAGAAAACAGAATGATTTCTGACAAATGTGCAAAATTAGTTTCAGTTTTACAGTAACGCCAACACCGGAAAAACAGCAGCCACTGTCATCCTGAATATGACATGACATGTATTTTTATATTACAGACAGATGCAATATTTAGTTATTTGCTTCTATGTAAAAAGTAGTCGCCATGTTGTTGCTACACAGGGGCCTGTCAAGCGCTGCAGTAGCAACAGTGTAAGATACAGTAAAGGGGCCAGAAGGAGAAAATGCAAATATACAATAGCAGTAATTTCCTTATTCTCGCTCCCTTTCCTCCCCTCCCTCCCCCAAAACACAGTGTCAAGCCACCAAAACACAGGGGATGGGAGGTGAAATTTCCAAGCCTATTGTGCATTAACCTGTTTCCAACATTTAACGAAAAATAAGTCACAAAGTGTCAATAATTCTTACTCTGAATTAAATCCATTGACATGTAGGATTCGCATTTGTTTCACAATAGTGCTTTTTCCTGACTCACCAGCCCCTAAAAGAGAAAGAAGGAAAGGGAGAACATTGTGATACACAGTTCAGGCTGGGGGGGTTTGGGGTGGTTTTTTTGGACACGACAGCATCTCCCACCTCCGGCAGCATTTCTGCATGTATGCATCCATGTGGCTCGGGCGCTGAGCTCAATCTGTGGACGTCTCGCATACTGCTCAATACAACAGCCTACATTTTTCATACCTAACGCGCACACAACATCTCCCCTCTCCGCTGCGCCCTGCCGCCCAGGCGGGCTGGGGCAGACGCCCCCTCCTCTCCCCGTCCCCCACCTCTGCCCCCTTCCTCCTTACCCAGCAGGAGCAAGCGGTGTGTCGCTTTATAAGCCAGCCTCTCTTTCTGCAACTGCTTCTCTATTTTTTTGTTGGCTTCTCGCTGCGCTTTCTCATCGATACGCTGATCCTCCGTTTTGCTGTTGCCCAAACACCCCATAGCCGCTGCTTAGGATGGATGTCAAATCCTTGCCTTTACAGATTGAGTATTTACAGGGGGGAGGAGGGGGGGGGGGAAGGCAGAAGACAAGTCTTTATATCCGTGCGTCCCTGCGACGGTTTCTCCTCTCTTCTTCCCCCCCGGCTTGCTCACATAAAATGGTCTCTAGCCGCTTTCTGATCGAAACGGAGTTGGTTTGTTTGCTCCCCAGAAGAGATGCGGAGAGCAGGCGGCAGAGGTAACCGTGCCCCGGCAGGGAGGGGGTGGGGGGGAGAAATCTGTGCAAAAATGCCTAACATGCAACGAGAGGGAGAAAAGGGCTCCTCCTGGAAACCAGCCGGGTGCCGCTCTCCTCGCTCCCTCCCCACCGCGCACACAATCCCTATATTTCTCTGTAAAGGTCTATTTTTGTCTTCCTAACTCAGCACTGCCTCTTTCTGCGAGACCAGGAAACAGCCCAGCTACCAGCCCTACGCGCAGGGAAGCCGAAGGAGAAAGGTAAAAGCCGGACCGATCTACCTGGATCCCGCGGGGCCGCGG
>WAAD01031526.1:245939-259025 GCA_013389945.1 Fregata magnificens
GGGGGGGTGGGGTCCCGATCTTTCCCCGCATTCCTCGGCGGTGCTGGAAGAGCCCGGCGGCTGCTCCCGGGTCTGAAATCCCAGGCTGCCACAGGTGATGGCTGCCATCCTGACTGACCTCGGGGAGCAGAGCCGGCAGGGTGCCGGTGCCACGGGGGCGAGACTCTGCCGAGAGGGCACGCCGCCCACGGTCAGATGGGCATACCTATGTACACCTATATAAAATGCACGCATATATGCACAAGCACCGTGCACTGACTTACTAATAAACAAAGCGTCCCCTTCCGCAAGTTGTCACAGCAGCACATAGGCGGTTTTTTCCTTGGAATATTCCAAACTATACCAGCTCCGCGAGAACATGAAGCTGTCCCAATAGCTCACAATGATGTTTAATCCAAACACGATAACATACATGCTAATACCACCACCACAACAAATCTCGACAAGAAACCGTTTGTTCGTTCCCTCATTTACCTCCATTTTAGGACCTGAAATGAAACATCAAGCTAGACAACGTTGTAGGTATTCCTTTTTCCTTCAAATTGCTCACCTTGTAAACTGGCATCTCGGCGCAAAAGCAGCACTACAGCATCTGGCTCTTCCTAAACTTCCACTGCGTAGAAACCACCCGCACTACTCAAACGTGACCCCCGATTCACTGAGGCACAAGAGCACTAAAGGAAGGATGGACACGACACCTCTGAAGTCCCAAAATATTTTCAGCTTTTATCTCCAAATAATATTATTCCCCCAGACTTTCAAAGACGGATTAGTGAAAAATTAGTGTTTTGATAGCCACGTATGTGTGTGAAATCCTGGTCCTGACTAAAATTAAAGAGAGATTGCCATCAACTTCAATCAAACAAAATACCATTTTTATCTAAAAAGTCTTGAGATGCATGTGGCAAAACGAAACTAGATTTTGCAAACAGAAGGATTTATTTTTTTTCAATTGCTCTGTCACTCAGGCGGGAAGTGCTGGACTGAGGAAGAGGAACTGCTACTGTCTACTTGGAGCACACACCATAGGAAGGTGGAAAAGGGCAGGATCCAGAAGAGACACAGGTACTGCTCCACCTGTGGTTGGGTACGTGTAGTTTGCAGAAGACACTACTGAGTTCAAGTGCCAGATACGTCTTCTTATGGTACTGCTTGACCTAGACTCTGGAAGCTGTTTTACCTTTCTCCTTACCTAGGCGGGGCAAGGGGAGGGGGCAGACACACTACAGATAAAAATTGACAGGATCTGCCAGGCCAAAATACGCATTTTTAAGTGCTACTGAACTGCATTTTTTAGGACAGACTGCTTTTGTCCTATTGACATTTTCCTGTCTGGAGGGGCAAAAACCTCCTCAGACAGAGGTAGGTTTGGAAGCACAATTCAGGGTGACTGCTGTTTTTGGAGGCTGTCAGGCACGGCATACATGATGGATGGCTTTCATGAAGAGCAGTCACATTTGCTCTCTGCTGCAGTGCTATGAGGGCTCCAAACCGAACAGGCTTGGCTAGAAATCACTAACTGGTTCTGGATTTTCATAGTTCTTCAGTGTCAGAAGCTGTAATTTATGATGCACAAGATGTGCATAACCATATTTATTTCCTATGTAAATACCTCAGTTTGGGAGCCAGGTCCCAACTCTGGCTAGTGTCAGTCAGTCCTAGGAGCTAAATCTGGCTTGTTTCTTTCCCTCCCCTCCTCAGCAGTTTTCTTCCTGCGTGTACTAATGTTGGGATTTTTGGTGCAGATTTGTTCCCAGCTTTGAAAAAGCTCAGTGCCAATAAATAGGATTTGACAGGATCCTGGTATATCCTGCTTTTACCTTTCTCCAAAAGAGGGAAAGTGTTTCTCATTTCCTCTCTCCCCCTCGAAAAACCCCATGACCCTTTTGGGTCTCTTCCTCCTGAGAAAAGATCACACAGTTCAAGAATGACACGCGCAAGCAACCTGTGCCCAGAAAGGACTTTTGGCTGTAATTATATTCCCAATCCTCCCTTTGCTTTTCCCAAATACAGCACTTATCCCGACACATTCAAAACTACAAAATCCTAGAAGCAATAATAAACACAAGAGAAGCTTTCACCCCCTCTGGACACAGCAATTCTTTTTTTTTTTTTTTTTTCCCCCAGAGAGAAATCACAGCTACCACATGAATATCTGTCTCCTCTGCACATGGATAAACCCAAACTGTGAGCATAATCCAAATACCTGCCTCCATAAAAGGTTTCAGCAATGCTGCTTTACAAAACCAGCTTCTAGTACAAATCATACATGTGAATAAAAACAAAATCCCGGTCAAGGGAAAGGAGATTCTTCCTGCTCTTCCCCTCTCTTCCCAGGCAACCAACATTGGGAGTTCCTCAAGTTTCTGGTCCTCCTGAAAATGAGGTATTTCACATTGCTTCTGCCCCATCAGATCAGGCAACATGTGTATACATACATATATTTACATATGCACATATATATAAATACACACTGAGTGGGTATGTGTGTGCAAAACAGAGATTCAGCTTCTCCTCCTTCGTGCTCAAACTTGGTGTTGGCCCACTGCAATACCAGGCGATACAGCATAAGCCCTCCTGGAGGGAAACTGGAGACACCTTTATTTCCTGCTTTCCTTTGCGAGTTCCTACCTCAGGTTGCACTGTTTGTGAGCCTCAGGCTGAACACTGGGGAGCCCGAGCTGCTTGCGTGAGGCCATGTTTGCATTCTTGAATGGAAGTGACTTGACAACCCAGCTGAAGCTAAGTTCAGGGAAACAACCATACTGGGTGGCCACCCCTGCCACGAAGTCGCAGTCTTGTTTCTCCTGCCCATTCTGTTTGGGCTAAAGAGGGGCAAAACCCCAGTGAGAATTAATGGCAAGCTCCTACACATGCAGCTCAAGAGACCTGGCTGCTTCTTGCCCCTCTAATCCAGAGCAGGATTGATGCAGAGCTTTTCTTGCGAATGTTAGGTAGAGGTGGAGAAAGTTTCTCTACAGAAACCCTGCAGACCCTTTGTAAACCATCTTCCCTTTACACAGTCTCTCCTGTGGCTTTGGTTCTGTTTCTCAAAAAAAAAGCAAATGGAAAGAGATGTAAACAACAGCTTAGGGGGGAGCTAAGCAACTGGAAAAGAGATTCTTCCTGCTTGCCACTCTTCCTGCTTCAGCTTTCACACGGGTCTCTCAACTCTCTGCTGTCACTGTCCTCAAGTATGGGCACTGCACTAGGTGGGTAACACTGTGGTGACCCGAGCTGCTTCTCCTCACTGACCTCTCTTTTTCATGTAGCCCGTTGCTGCACATCAGGATATGCAACTCACTAGTACCCATATTTTTTACTCCACCTCATCATCAAACCATGGTCTGAGAAGAGAAAAATAAATCGGTATTTGCATAGGTATTCAAGAAAAATAATTCTTTCTCTCTGGTAATAAATTCTTGGTAAGTTTGTCTCCCTGCAGATGTCAAATATTAACACAAAAGTACACACTCCCTGGAATGCTACATTTGGATTTTTATAAGATACATGAACCAGGAACCAAAAAAATCACAACTCTGACTGTATTGAAAATACTGACTAAGGGTCTAGACAATACACAGCACATGCTTTGCAGAGAAGTGAATGTAATGCTAAAAAATCTAACCTTTACCCTTTTGTGTTTAAACCTGTGACCTCAAAAAAGTCATTAAAAGAATTTCAAGAGGAGCTCTTCGGTTTTAAGAAGTGAGATGGGAGAGATGCCAGAGAAGGTGAGGTATGCCTTTCCACGGTGACTGCGGACCTGAGCCCGAATTGACTTAATGTCTGTGATTAAGGACAAACTCACTGATGCAGGAGAGGGTCAGGCAATGCTGAGGGGCATGGCAATGCTCTGAGTAGTTCCCCGGCTCCCTGACCCAGTTTGCTGTCCCCATTCCCATGCCATACTCCTTTACGTGGCAGCTGTCACCACGTAACTCACTTGACAAAGCAACCTACCCCTCACCTGGTCCTGTCCCACAAACCACAACCCCCAATCTCTGCAAGGCACAGGCAAGCAGCAAAAGGGAGAAAGCAGGTGAAGTGATGTGGTGGAAGACTATGGAATAAAGGTAGTAGGGTCTGAAGAGAAAGAAAGGTTTTCCAGAGAAAAACTGCAGGTAGCAGCCCACAGAAATGAGGACAACGGCCTTTTGCCCTGAGAAAGCATTTGCAAAGGGGAGAGGATTAGCTCCAAGAAGGAGCCAGATGCTCCTGGGAAGCCTGCATGGAAAAGCATCAGGTGAAAAGCAGACTTGCAGTATGATCGTGTTAAAGAAAGAGGACAATCCTCTTCCATTCAAGCTAGTTATTCCTTATCCAAGCTAGTTATTCCTCATCTGTGTCCAGCAAGGAAGCAGAGGGAAAGGAGAATTTATCCTCTGGCCTCTCCTCCCTTTGCTCAGGGTTTCCATTTAGATCCTTATTGGTAAGATAATTCGTGTGTTTATTACTTGTCTTTTCCGACTAGAAATCCCTTTCTGTGAAGAGAGACTCGCATGGCAGCACTGCACACAGGTCCATCTGTCGGTACCAGAGGCAGACGTTGCTGACTGAAACTAACATAAAGCCAGCAAGGGCCTAAGACTAAGTAACCTCATGTGGTTTAAATATTCTTACATATTACAAGCAAATAACACTGTTAAACTAAGTGACACGGATGCTTCTGCAATAAGCAAAAGGACAACCTCTCATTTGATGAATTTGTGAGCCTCTGTTATGTGATATGTTACATTGTTAGCAAAACAGGAGACACTTTTATCACAGTATCCCGATTTATGGGGAGTTTCACTTGGGTGGGCACTCCAATGACACCCCCTCCCCAAACCGAATAAACAAAGTAATAACATTCACATTTTAAGCCAATGAAAAATTAGTTCTAATCAGTTGTTTAGGGCAGCCCTCGAGATTTTAAAAAAGCCAGGTAAACCATGCTAATATCACCCTAATTTAGAAGTGAATTCATCAATAAATAAGGAAGTCAGCTAGAATTATAGCTGGAGTTGCTACTTTAAAAAATAGGGGAAAAAATCTATACAGGAGACATATCCTGGATTCTCTGCAACATGCTGACCAACATCTTGCACAGCTGTAACAGCGAAGCCAAATCATTTATCTTCAGTTTATAAAGGATTTGGTATGTCATACAGAAATTTGCATTTAGTAGTAAATGCTCAGGTTGACTATCATGATCTCCCTATTTGGACACGAATGAAAAACTGGGGAAAAAAAATCTTGTGAGACACTGAACATATGTGAGATGTGCCTTAACCTCACCTTTAACTCCGAGGCACATGCCTCAGCAAAACACTCGTGGTCACAGCATGCCTGCCTCCACCCCTATTCATTAGACCACATTCTGCTGAGCTAGATTATCTCTACATTCACCACAAACACATCTGATCTGTGATTTACTTGTGCTTGTATCACCCCTCCATCTTGATATAAACGTAGAGATACACTTTACTTTTTTCACTGTTTTTAACTCCTCTTCTTGAGAAATTAAGTTTTAGCTGTCCCAGCAAATGGCTGATTTTTTTAAAAAAGACGTCTCTACAAAGTTAAGTTATTGGGATGCAAATGCAAAATTATGCTGCGATTCTTCTGAGTGCCTGTAGTAATGGTCAATGGTGTCCCTCAACAGAAAATTTTTACAAATAAACATGGTCCTTGCATGCAACTACTTTAACATGAATCAAGGAATTCTGTAACTGCAGGTACTGAGTGCATATTAATGCAATTCCAATTCCCAGAAGCACTGGTAAGTTCATAGCAAATAAGTCTGCTTCCTAACCCTGTTTAAGGATCCCAACATGTTACTACACACAAGAGTAATCAGTGAAAATTGGCTTCAGGAAATAATGTTTCCAAGATGCGTGTAGCCTCACACACTCTCACACCCTGATTTACATCAATAATATTTATTGCAGAAATACAGCTTTTGCTTGACTGCATGAGTCTGGACTAGCAAATCCAGATAAAACATCAAAACTTACTGAATAACCAACCACACAGTGTTATTCTCCTCATCCATCTATCTTTTCTTAACCTATACATCTGCTTGTAACAAATCCTTGTTGAGTCACGTTCAGCTTGGCCTTTTGTGGTATAGATCTTAAGTTTCCTATAGGTATTTTTGTGGTATATATGTGCAAAGCAGATGATCTTTTGGATTAAATAGCTATCACGTTTGCTCATAATTGGAGAGACATGAGTTGTTGACCCAAGTGGTTCTTTCCAAAACCAGGTTTATGTTGCAATTAAACTTCTATGCTTTCATGACATGAATTTGTTTATTTATCTGGACAGATAAAAGAGTAGATATGAAGACTAAGCAGATAGATTACTTACGCAGATGACTATTCTGTCTGCATACCTGTGTGGAAGAGGGGAAAAATAATTGTAAACATAGTGCAACCATTTCCTGGGAAATAAGTCTACTTACTCTATTCTCTTTTTCTTCTATTCTCTTATTAATTTGTTCTATTCCCGGCTAGTCTTAAAATTACAATGGTATTCTGATGGAACCTTTATAGAATGGGTTAATGAAATTCAAACCCATATGATTTTACTGATCCTATTTTTACTAGAAAGCAAAAGTTTTTCCCAGCATGCACTGGGCTGTTTGTGTAACATGGGTTAGATTCTTTGGAGCAAATATTTGTTTAATTTATCCTAAGGATCAAGAGTATGGATGAATCTCACAGGATCATTTAACTTGGGATGGAAGGTGATAAAAACATTAGTGTGTGCATGAAGGAAAAGGGGGAAAGGTTGAAAAGCCCAGAGGACTTACAGACATTTTGGAACAAGTCACTTAAAAATAATAAATAAGTTATTGAGGAATCTGTATTTTCTCACATACTTTGGGAAAGAAAAAGTTTGTTTTTAAAATAAAAATGCATCATGTGAGAAAACTTCCTAAAATATGGCAACTTTTTCTCTGGTTTTAAAGTTTCAGCTAGATCAACAACGGTGTCATGTTTCCATACCAATCTGCATAATTACTGGTACATATGGGGTTTTTTTTGGTTTGGGTTTTTTTTTTTTTTAGGAGAATCACTCTAGCTTAGTGCCTTGCAACCTCCTTGAAATTTTAAATCTTAGCTAATGTCCAAATGGTGTAGTGCAATGCTATGCAGAACTATCACAGCAGTACCGATATACCGATACTATCACAACAGTACCAAAGCAAAAGTACTCTAGTCCAGCAATCTCAGCTAATGCAGCTGTTCAGACACTGCACTATACATTTTAAAACATTGAGAGGGTTTTAAAAAGCTTATAGCTGCTTGGAGTATTTAACAAGTTACAACACTACTCACCTAGCCAATCAATTTGCCTACCAGTCCTAAACCATTTAAAGGCCTTTAAACCTACCCATAAGCAAGCTCTTCCTGCTCAGAATCAGCTATAGCAATCTACCACCCACATCACTAAACACAATGACAAGATTGTGCTTCCATGTCTTTGCAGCCTATTCTTCACAGTATGCAAATCTTCAGGAACTGCATTTCTGATCCTGATGCAACAGCACAAAAGCTATTGTCGTAAGAAATGGCTTAACCTGTCAGCAACATTGTCACCACAATTACCACCACTAACACAGATATGATCATAATCTGCCACTAAAAGATCATTAGATACATTACGACTATTGTATTCGTTTACATAGTTCTTTTACATGGACACTAATTGAGAACACTTGATTTAACTAAAAATAACCACTATAAATTTTCGTTGACAAATCTGTTCTTAACCTTTAGACAGCTTAGGATGCTGCCTGCTCATGTAGGGAAAACCAGCTATTAATAGGTTAGCCCTGCAAAACTTTTACCAGAAATACAAACCAGCCTAACACTCTGTATACAAAGAAGAGAGCTTGGAAGAATACACAAAAGGATGCTCTGTCTGAACATGTAAATGACTTACATTAAGCTAGGTTAAAACTTCTCTGTACCATTCAAATGCTTGTGGTCCATACAACAATTTACAGTGTGTTTGGGAATGGACAGCTGTACGTTCAGAAAGATTCAAGAATTACATCTGTAAGAGGGACATAATACATGACAGAAGTTTATTCTATGTCATTCATTTTAAAAAAAGTTTATTGAGGCTGCAAAAGCAAATGATGAAAAACATAGCAAATGCCCAAATTTGAGTTGCTTGTGCATCTCAGATGCAGTTCCTCTGCATGTGTATATCATCATAGAGTCCTCCTTTGAAAGGTTAATTTCTGGATATATTTCACCTCAGAATGACCATGAGCTGTCAAGAGTGACACACCATGAAAACAAAACAAAAGGAAAATACCCACCCCACCCCCAATGGAGGCCCAATACATATCAAATAAGGTATTCCTCATAGAGAGAAAGGTATTAACATTATATTCATGGGAATTAATGGAAAACATGATCAACATTGGTCACCTCCATTCAAGAGAAATGATCACAAGCTCGCAGAGGTACAGAGAAGAGTGATGAAGATGGTAAGAAACGATAGCTGGTATCACAGGAGGAGACTAGGAGGAGAGGGATTGACCAGAACAAGGATCCCTGTGGTTGCTGGTAATGACCAGGTGAAGCACATAGCACGCTGCGGCTTGCCTTGTCATCCTGGGCCATAAGGGCTGCAGCTTCCTACCACAGCAAGCACACTGCAAGGGCCGGTGGGGGCGAAGTTTTATCCAGAACCACGAGTCAGGGCCACTGGTTTTACCTGACAGAAATCAAAGGCATATGGCTGCTTTCCAGAGAAGTACAAGAGAGCATTCCCTTGACTAGAGAAAAGTATTTAATATAATACAATCCCAACTGTTTCACATAATTTAATAATTCTGTCTTGAGAAGCAACAAGCCACGTGTAAATGAGACAGGAAAAAACCAGAGTTTCGAGCCACCAGAAGAGCCCAGCTCTGTAAGAGCCCAGCTCTGTAAGAGCACGACCGCAGAAAACAATAGCAGCATCCAGGACCGGTCCAGCTCAGAGAGCAACACAACCGCCCGAGGGGAGAGAGGGGACCCAGGGATGGAGAGGTCCCTTTCCTCACGCTTCCACCTCATCATGGCGATCTGCTGTTTCTCCTGTCCATCGGAAGTCCCGTCCAGCGGAGGGAAAGGAGGCAGAAGATGGCAGGCGTCCACACACCTTTTGGAGCCTGTTCCTTCTATTGTGTCAGCAAACAATAGCCTCCCTGCTAATCTGTGAATCTCCTCAGGCTCCCTTCATGCCTTTACCATACCTCTTCCCCAGCCCAAGTTACCTTCTCTGTTATTTACAGCTCTCTGAACGGCCAGATTATTTCTCTGTACGCCCTGCAAGAAGGTAAGTAGAAAGAAGAAAAAGATGTCACTCAGTCAAGTGCCTAAATTTTCAGGTTTAACTCTAAAATTTTATGTGATTTATAGCATGAGCTGATGGCTGTCTTCTGTAAACTGTACAGAGCATACAGCCAAAGATTAACACAAAAAAACGATGCTGTGGCAAAATACTTCCAATAGCGCCAAATTCTGTGTTTCCCTTCCTGTGGACTGTTAGTAATTTCAATTGTCTACGGAAATCTGAATTAGTGTTAGTATACAACTTACATTACATAATGTTGGAATTACATGTACAGCATGTTGTTGCCATGAATTTCTTGAATGCATAGTAATCTTTCTTTTTCGTGCCTTTTTTGGATAGGTTCACTTCAAACATTCAAAATATTGCCAGACATAAAAATATAGATACTCACATATCTATTAAGTAAGGGACTTTAGTTTTTGGGTTTTGATTTACACTATCAGATTTTAAGAACTAAATGTTAGAATTGTTGTAAGATTTAGAACAATCTTAGAAGATGACGACCGTTCTAATTGTTTGTTATCAAAATCATGACGACAACTTCAAAGTCATTCTTTACACACACTTTACAGAGACCAATACTCTGGAAGTATTTGGATTACTTACAAGCTAAGCGAATCCATGCTATATGATCTATATATAATACCAAAATAATGCAAATTTTTTTACAGCTTGCTCTATACCAAATGTGTACTACGGTGGGTTTTTAAATTTAATTTTAGTTTTCATTTGGCACATAAAACCCCAGACACCAGCTTTAATATTACACTTATGCTTGGAATCTGCTCACTTGAACACTTTGGGGGTTAATATCAATGATAAGAAGAGAAACCTCTGATATGGGCCATGCAGAAAATCTGCTATAATTGTGCATAGTACAGACACGATGTTATGTCCACTAAGGGTTAAAACTGTACGCATTATGTAAAACTCTATCATCAATAACAATTTTAACCAACTGCAGTGAAAAGGACCAAATCTTGTAATACAATTCATCTGGCTAAATGCTGATTTCTACAGCCCAGCTTCTTACCAGATGTCAAGCTAATATAATAAATCAAATGTGGGGTGCAATGTATCTCATTCTAATACAGATGTTTAAAATCTAAGAATTACGAGAATTATTATAAAATTATCTAATAAATTCCTCCCTTGAAATGCCTATTTCTCTTCACAGACTATAAATGAATTCAAGGTGAGATCTAATAATCAGTGATCAGAAATCACTGTGAAATGGAAATAAAGGTTACTAGCAGGAAATACAGCTGAACAACTGCATTGCATGGCAGCAAGCCAAAATTAGTGTATTCTCAGTGATGTGTTAATAACTTGGAAAGTAAAGGTGCAAACCTGGTGACCAGCAAGTTTCACTACGAGAACAGCTTTTGCACGCAGTTTAGCACCTCTGCTCATGATCAATCGTTTTTAGTGGCATTAATGAATCCACTTTTTTTATAAGAAAGGAAGTTAATGTTAATACATTTTAATGCTTTTTGTCACTTAAAAAGGAACAGTTCTTTCAATAAACTGCTGTTCAACTTGGTCAATAAGCCGTCCAATGACCTCAAGCAATGAGAAATTCCACATGGGCAAGCAACTCACATCTCCAAATCTCATGAAACAACCCCAGCTTCAGTGATGCTTCACAAAGGTGTAGGGAGCCACTGGAAGACAAATGCTTAAACCGTAAACTACCCTGTATCTCTTCACTACAGGGATCACGACAATACATTATTTTTTTTGAAAGCTGGCATCTTGACCTTTTAGAGTTTGACATAATTCCTCCCTCCCAGATTCTACCACAACTACAAGTTAGTACAATTTGAACAAAATGCCTTATGTGCACTGATGCCAATACATATGAAAATTAGCATTTACCTATCAACACACTCAGGTAAGCCCGAATTTCCCTTAAAACAAAAATGAAAAGCAAGCAGCAGATAAGAACTTCCCCCTTCTCCATGTAGAATTACGTAAGTAAAAATCTAAGATAACAGGTATGTTGTCGGTTTGTTACTGACAAAACACACACAAGAATTTTCTGTCTTTTGTTATGAATTTACCTCTTATGGCTCTGTTTCCTATACTTTTAGGATTATTCTTTCTTTCTGTCAACCCCTTCACCTCCTCTCTCTCCCAAAAGAAAAACTCACCAATAATAAATCTTTCTTCTGTCCATGCACCTGTCCCATGTATGAGTGAATGTTTCTCCACTGCATTGGTGTCATATATTGCACCCAAGTTCAGAAATAATTACTTTGTGAGTTTTAAATCAAGAAATTAAAAGATCAGATGAAAACTGAGCCTTTCAAAGTTACTTCATCAGAAAGCTAAACTGAACACAGTTCTTTGGACTGACCTGGAAGGAAAACTCGGAGATTAACCCTCTTATGACTGCCCTAGGCACTGGTGGTGCAGCAGGGTGATTCATCCAGCCCAAAGTGACAGCACTGCTTTTTAGGAGGGTAACTCAAGGATGCACTGTAGATCAAAAAAGTGTTTTGATGACAGCAGCAGCCTGCTACTGGTTACCATCTCTTCTGGGAGCCTAGCAATGCTTAAGAGACATCATTTAAAGTAAGAGTGATAACTGATCCATCAACTTTGTCACGGACTCACCACCACTCTAACGCTGACAGAGTATTTACCTTCACTGGTTGAGTTTTTGTGAAGTCTGATGAATGTACCAGAAACTGCCTTAGGATCCAAGGCCTATAAAGTTTGCTTGTTCATAGTTAAGACATTTTTTCTCTAAATGATTGAATCTTTCATCAAAATGCAAGACAGAGAATATTAAAAGTCTGTACATATTTCTATTAAGTGAACAAGATGATGTGTATGTCCAAGCTAAACAATTTCAGATAAACATCAGCTTGAAACTTTAAAAAGATCATTGTAGAGTGCTGAAATTAAGTTACAATGGACATTATCAAAGTACTTGAAAGGCACTCGAGTATCTGAAATGCTGGAAAATAAACAATTAAAATATTTGCTCAGTAACTGCTGAGTATTTTCAGCCAGGTTTCACTTTAAAATAAGGATGAGGCCATTAAAAATATGGTCATTAGTTACTCAGAACAAATCAGGAAACAGCAGTCAATTGATGGGACATTCATATGCCTGTGGGTACTTCACATCTACAGCAGGTCATTTTCAGATAAAGCTTTTTGCAGTATTCTTTCTAAAAATATATTCAAGAGCTTCACAGAACTTTGTAAGAACCAAAACCTAAATTCTACTCACTTTTGAGCAACTCCTTATAGGTGGCATTGTGTTTGAAATCCAGAAGTCATATGCTAAAATTGATCGACAAAATGTATTGACAAACACCACAAGGCCTTCAGTTTTCACAGTGATTCAGTAGCAGGGAAGCCAAATTCGTTATGTGTACGAGAATTCTGTGGAACGCCACAATTGTTTTGGATGCTCCACTGGCAATATGTGTCAATTCATTCATAGTCCACAATGTCTCTTCTGATCTCTGGCACCAACTCAAGCCAGAGACTTGACCTACATGTTTCTCTCCTATACGACTTCCACATAAATTCACATTCTTCTTGATGGAAACAAAATTTTAATTCTCTCTGAAAAATCACTCGGTACAATAATTTCTTTTTCCAGCACAGGTTTCTTAACTGACTGTGCATGGCATAGTTTCCACTTTCAATTTTTGGACATGTGTATTTTGCTTTCTCCATGACCAAACACATTTTCTTATGCCAAGAGCCAAGCTAGCATTAT
>WAAD01031526.1:259380-282756 GCA_013389945.1 Fregata magnificens
CCACCTGCAATTACTGCAGGTTTTGTCATGCAGTTTCAGTGTGCAAGATGGACCTTACTCTTTGATATCCCCTTTTTGGGGGAAAGAGGGTGGCACAAAGAGAGGGATCTGTGCTTTCTACATAAAAATGCCAGAAAACCTAGATTCAAGGTACTCAAAGCCAGCATAAGTTTAGTGAGACTGGTTACGCTGTAAAATGACAGCCCAGTGATTAGATGACCTGCACGAGGAAGCTATTCCCTCACTGGCCTGCTTGCTGGAACAGCAGCTGCACTCCAGTTTTGATCATTAGCTTCTGACAGGCCGGACGGCCCAAATACGAATTATTACAGTGTGAATATCAACATGTTCTGAGAGGCACGGCAGAGCTGGGCACACAGCACGGTCTTGCTTTGAGCTTGAAAAACCTGCAGCAAATGGGGTTCAGTACAATAGCCCACAAAACCTACAGAGACACCGATGGGCGTTCGTATAACTTTCCACAGCAGTCCAGAGAAAGTGCTGATCACAACATGGCTTGTTTCATTTCCGTCAACAGCTAGGCAAGGTCAAGCAGCTGCAGCAAACTGAATACATCCTGGTCTACAATTACTCCGTAACACCACTGACATTTTTATCTAGATAGCTATCTTTAGAATAGGAAGTAAGCACATTAAGCAATACCACCTCCCTTTTTTCTTTCTGCACCCTGATCTCCTTTACCTGCTTCCCAAGTCTAATTGTCAGGACTAACCTACCTTTTTATGAAAGATTACATTATCTAATTCTTATAGACTACTTCTTTGATAAATTTCTCTTTTTTTTTTTTTTTAAGAATCTCTGCTTTTTCTTCCACACTTTTTACTTTCTTACTTGGGGACTCTTCAATACCTGCCATCCACTGCGACAATCAATGCCAGCAGCATCAGTTTTACAGGAAATCATATAGATTATTTCACACAGTTGTATGAGAACTCATAACCATCATAAAAGAACAACATAAACTCTAAAACCCCCTCCCTCCCAATTTTCATGCTCATGAGATAAAAGCTGTCAGCAGCAGTCTGGTTTCCTTTCTGACACAGATGATACATGTTTCAGAAGACTGCACTGAATATGTAACTACCTACAGATAGGAACTAGCCCTTTGAAACTCTCCTTCCTGATTTATAGGGCATAAAAATCTCTCTCAGTCAAAAGAGGTAATAAGTGAGACTTCTGTTTCCTGAAAAAATTATGTTCATGCATCAGTATATAAAATCCTAAAGAGCAACTCCATTTCTCAGTGCACCTTTTAAGAGGCAGATTAGGTTTTGAGTGATCTTAAATAAAAGAAAAACAGACACACCCTATGCTCAAATATAATTTTCAATAAAAACTTGATTAAAGCTGCTGTAGAAAGAACTTGGGACATTCTGAACAGAAACAAAAGTATACCGTGCAAGCCTGATGTTATTAGACAGAGTATGTTGTCAGATATCTCCTCAACAACTACTGTTCCTGAAAAATCAGAGGTGAAAACATGAAAAGCAAAGCATGCTGATCATTTTTTTTCACAAACAGAAATACATACCCATTTAAAAAACTTTCCCTATCATTCAGTACCTTATCTATATCTTAGAAGTAGATGTAATTATCCTAAGCAATAATCAGTGCATTTCTGTTGGAGTACAGAATGAGTAACCTTCAACCTAAGGCTGAAGGCCAGGCGACTAACCTTAGAGATATATTTACATTGTTACTTTTAAAATACACTTTATGCCATATATTTAATTAAAAATTTTTAGATTCCAACTGTGTAAAAGGGAAATAAATTAAAACATAATAAACGTGACTTATGGAGATGACCTCAGAATTAGAGCAGAGGAGGGACTTGGCTGTGGAACAAACAACTTCTGGAGATGTTCCAGGACAACAAACTCCCTTTTTATCAATTAGATGATCTAACAGACCCCGTGATGATCCAGCACAACAAACAAATTGTCTGAGGACATGCCAAATAGTAAAAAATAAACAGTAAAACATGATTTTTGGCTCTTAGCACTAGGAATTTACTCTCATTAAAAGGGGGCTCTTCTGCAAATAAAATCCAGTACTGTAATATACAGTACTGGATTTCCACCCCTATGATTATAATAAGATCCTCTTGTCCTAAAAAACTGAAAAAGTTTATTGCAGGAGATTAGTAATTTTTATATAGGGACTACCCTTCATCAACAGAGTGAAATGGTTAGCATGCTTCCAAGTCAGTCACATTTCAGTGTTTAGGAAGAAGACAGTTTGAAATCACAATCAAAACAAAACCAAACCCTAACAGGATTGTCTAAGGACTCATCGCTGTGTAAAAATAGCTCATGTGTTTGATCTTCAGTCATAACAACACATTACAGAAACCTGAAAAAACCCCTTTCATATATATATATACACACACACAAACACTTTTTGGGCACATAAACGCACACATGTAGACTTTAAAACAACAAAAATATCCAGCCCAGACATAAACTCAAAGGTGAAAGGAACCCCTGATATATGTAACTCATGAAAGAAACAATAGCAGTTCAATAGAGAGAAAAAAGTGCTACGGGGGACGTAGCTGGCTGCTTGTCTCCTGGTGTGCCCCAGTGCACAACTCATGTGTTAGGTAGCATTTTCCCCCACTTGCTTTCTCAGCTGAAAAGCTAATGAAGTCTCAACAAACAGACTTAAGTTCAAACATCATTAATTCTGCTATTAAGGTATATCACTGAGAGGTTCTCCCACTTATATTGTTACCAAGTGCTTGGCAACAAGGACATTTATAATTCATTTCTCTAAAGAAGGAAAGAAAGACCTGAATTTTATTGTAGATCACTAGCTGTGTCATTCTTTACAGTTTCAACTCCCAGAACAGCAAGAAGACAAAACCCCCCAAATAAGTGCACAGTAAGCTGCTGACAAAATGGTATCAACAATTATGCTACAGGTCTGTAAAACAGAATGCATCAATCAATCTTTCCAAGCACTACTTCTGATAAAAATTAAGAGGGACCATAGGGAAAAGACAGCAAAGGGGTGTTTCCCCTAAAAGCCAGGTTCAAGACATCAGAAGGCATCAGCCTCGAAGCTCTCCTTTACCCTCTCTTCCCCTATGAGGGAGCAAGGAGTGGACCAGGGAGGACCTGTTCCAGTCATGCCCTCCATGCAGTCCTCTCCCTTCTTCCTCCATGGCGCCTCCACTGGCACGTGCATTACAGGTCCAAAACCAGATGTTCCCCTCCCATATGTCTGGCACACTTCAGTTACAGGAGAGCAAGCTGTTACATATCTTTCTTTCACAGGACCAAAAGCATATCCAGCATGAGATGCAGAAGTCTGCATTTTGACCACAGAAGACACGTGCCTGTTCGTTTGATAGGAAGGGATTATAATACACGAGACTCTTCCACAGGCACTTGAGGACATGTGGTCTGCTCCAGCTGGAAGATGGGCATCACCATTCACAGCAGCGTGGTTTCTGCAGAACACATGAAAGGGGCTTCAAGCTGTAGATCACAATAAAAAAATTGGGATCTCAAGTTGCATGCAGTGCTTTGTTTCCTTGTTTAATTTTCCCCTGTTTAAAAGCAACTTCTTCAGTTATAATAGTAAAGCTAAATACCATGCAAAGAACTGGAGAGCAGCCAGTCATTGCTCTAAGGTACTAATAAGCAATGTGCTGTCCATTGTGGGTTCTCAAATGTAAAAAAAGACCGGCTTCCACAACAGTTGCTCCCGAAGCTCTCTGCCCAAATGAAAGGGAAAAATAAGAAACAAACAATTAGTTTTGGGGATTTAGCCGCCAGGTTTAGTGCAAGGTGGATGCCAAATGTGCTATAAAGTTGAAGAATGCAACACTGTACAGTGTGAGGATTGTAACTGATCATCTTGGAGCTGTATTTACACGTTCAAACTATTTTCAACCAAGCAGGCGTTCACGGTGCAGGCAGGAGTTCACACTGTGAGGAAGAGCTTAACAGTCTACTTCAGAAACTACAAGACTTTGCAGCACTTGATGCTGAACATTTAGTTAGTCCTAGTTTAGTATGGTGATCTAGATAAAAAAGTGACGGCCGCTGAAGTTCTGGTGTGAATAAGCCGAGGTATTTAACCTTAAGACAATGAATGAGTTCTATGTATACAGATGTCACCCACTAAATCTCAGTATATCTGAACTTGTGGAAAACAGTAGTTCACTACTTAACTGTACATTCATTATAGCGCAACAGAACTGGTAATTACCCCGACTGAGTCACCNCCAACATGCTGCACATCTTAGGGTTCATCCTGTATCTCAAGTATCACCTGAGTCTCCAATGACGTCAGTGACTTGGCAAATGGGGGGGGGCAGGGTGAGAGGTAGGTACAGACTTCACTTTAAGAAGATTAATATGGTTCATTTATTTGTTTTGAATTTAGTCAGCTCCTCTTTCATTCTGCAAAGTAGTTCTGTGATTAAAAAAGCTCAAATGGTCCAAGTGAACAAACGCGGTAATTTGCTCAAGCTATGTTCAACTACGAAACAGGTTGGGATCCACTGCTCCAGGTGACTTCCTCCCAAACAACAGGGCATTAAAAAGCATGAGATTGCAGAAGGGGAAAGAACTGACGGGCCAGAGCTGACTTAAGGCAGCATATGAAGAAGGTCATGCAGACCTGAGGAAGACAAGTGAGATGCTGAACAGGGAGAAGCAGCAGTGTGAAGACTATTGTGAGAGAGTAGCTGAAATGCTATTTGCCACACGTATCAAAATTAAAATTGTTCAAATGAAGATCAGCATAGACAAACAAGTCTGAGATCTGCCCAAAGCAAACGCATGAACAACTGGAGTTCTTGTGAGGAGAGCTTAAAATGTGATTACAGGTATGTGAACTGCTTTTGGAAATTAAAAAAAAATATTTGGTACTTTAAAAAAAAAAATGCAAGTATACCACTACATGTCTCAAAAGCAGAAAAGAAATCCCTGTTTTCTATAACTGTGCCAAAATCACAGGCTTTCTGATGACATAGATGCAGAAATCTTCCAGCTCATTCCCCTAGCTTGGTCCCTTTCCAAGTTCCTCAGCCTTTTCTTGATTTGAGTAGCCAAAATATCTCCTTTGCCTACTGACAGATATATAAAGACATAAAGTATTCTTGTAAATCCATTGTTAAAACAGAGAAACAGACAAAACATTAATATCATGAGAATACTCTGCCACTCTCCCCATGACTGTTTCAGTTCCTTAGTTGACCTGCCCCGATAAAACTTGCGAAAGGCCTTTTAAAAGAGAAGAAACTGCCCGCTGATTATCTCTGCTCCACTACCCTCCAAACACATTCAAAGAATTCTAGAATATGAACAAGACGCTATTTCCCTTTGCAGAAACCATGCTGCAACGATGAGTGCTTACCTCTTCCAGAGGAGCAGACTAGCTCACCCAAGCAAGCCAGTCTGAGGTCTGTCTGTGTTTATGACAGCTTTTAATGAACTGTACGTTTTTTAGGTGGATTGTTTGACCATAAAGAACAAAATCATCACCAACTCTATTGGACAAAGAGAAGCTTTGGAGATTGTCCTAGCTTAGAACTAAGAATGTCTTTACACACTTAACAGCTGCCAACCCCCCGCCTCCTCAACATCTCCACAAAGACAAATTTCTACTGTCATATGTAAGCAGGTAACTCCCTTCTATGTAAAAGGGTACTTTTCCGATAGTTCAGGAAACAAAACAAAATATATGGGCTTTTTTGGATTGCCCCAAACTTTGGCACATTCGCTGGGGACCAGGTTGGGGGGAGGGAGAGGAATCTGGCAGCATTAATGTTCCTAACTTGAGCATCTGTAATTAAATGCATATATAACTCTGAGATACAGCTAACTTTTTCTTTCCCCTCCCAAATTTAACTCTTCTAAATGTTGCTATTCTTTCCCTGCAGGATGAAGGTGACAGATCAAACCATGGCTTCAGACTGCGCGAATGTTCTCTGTCTCAACACTTTCCCCCATATTTGGAGTATGGCACTCACCGTACAGTCAAAAATCTAAAAGAAAACAAGGTTCAGAGTCCAAATGTTAGCCCAGGAACAAGCTTTATACTCACAAGACAGTGCATCAGCAAAAACTATATATACAAATGAATTTCTAGCTTATCAGTTTTCGCTTGAGCAGAGTGGATGGAGGAGACAGGCTAAGCACTGAATTTGAACTGTGCTCAATCAGTATCAGTCTGCATAAATTGACTAGCAGAAATCTGAAAAACAGTAAGAAAAATGCTACAATTGGCATTTGTAGACTTTTTTATTTTGAAGAAATGTTAGCAGAGTATAACAAAGTTCTGAAGAATCAAACTACTTTTGAAAAGAAAACAAACTGCACACATGAATGCATGTTTGCAGGGCTGAGAAAATTAAAGAATGAAGAAAAGAGCTAATAAGAAAAAGGGATTGAAGCTGTAGTGAAAGATGATGACAATAAAAGGGTGATGCTCAGCAGCAGTAAAATTTAGCTCAGCAGCAGGTGGTAAAGGATAAGAGAGAAGATCCTGATCCAGATGCAGAGAATCCAGATGACAAAGAAAATAATACAGGTATTTGACAGAAGAGGGAAATTAGTGGAGGGAACGCTTGTCAGCTCCACGTTCCCCTCTCTTGAAAGCAGGATTGGAGTAACCCTTTCCTTAAAGTTTCTTTAAGACCATCTCCCTGCTCCCCAAATGTGAGTGTCACACTCTTCATTACTGGTAAAACCAGGAAAGGGAGCAGGGCTGGTGGCTGTGGTGGGAAGAGGGAGTATAAGGGATTTGGCTATTCTTTAGAAAAGCCTTGACCCTTTAGGTAGTTTTAACCTCTTCCCTGACCAATGTGAGTTTCATGATCTAGGGCAAACCTAAATGAAATCCTGGTGCTAGAGTCCTGGTACAGGGACTAAAAATCTAAATGCTGTCAAATATGTACTGCGTTCTTCCCTGTAGAATGAAGTACCTGCCAAATTTCACAGTTTCTTCACTTTTCTGCCACTAACAATACACTTTTCACTAACGTCTCATTAAGCCTACAAACCACGATCACCTCCCCTTCACTGCTGACAGAGATTTATGAAATCACATCTTTTTCATAACATATGCATGATCTTCTGCATCACATTACAATTCCAGCTCTGCCAACTTACTCCAGTTGTTTGCTGCACCATTCGGTAGAGCTGGAGGGCAGCTGCAGTATTTCCACAGATGTCTAGACTGCTGCTAGCACTGATTAGGGACAGAGCAAAGATGGCATGTGTATGGCTCTCACATGTTTGTCGCTGAATTTTATAAAACTTACTACTCTGGAAGACCATGAACTATCATCACAAATCCTCTGAATGTGCCACATCTGGACTGCAAATTCTGGGCTATGCCCCACAGACTCCTAACACATAGCCCATCACCTCGTTACAGCTGCCAGATTTGAAAGAGCTGTTGAGTCTTGAGATTTGTCTACAATTATGTTAAAGGTATCTAAAACATTCTAACCAGTAATTTGCAAACTAACCCCAAAGATGCAAGATCTGATTTTAGATCTTAGTAAGGTCCCACAGTTTGGATTATGAGCATCACATGTAGTAAATATATGAATGACAACTTGGTATGAACTAAATTAAGGACCGTATCGATTGCATATGCATGTATTCTTTCTGCCAAATTTGTTTGTCACAGATTTAGAATTTTGCTATTTGAGATAAGGATGTGGTTATTTTCTTCCACATCAGCAGCCTCTGAATTTCTAATGCAGTAATTGGAATAGAATTCCTGTCCCCACTATTTGCATGAATTACATAAATACAATGTATTGCACAAATTATATAAATTGTACATATATAAATACAATGTATTATATAAATCATTGAACTATCCAGCTAGGAGCATTAGTGAATCAGCAAAGATGATGCTTTAAGTCACTAGCGATTCAATGCCTCAGCAGACTGCTGTGAGAAGTGCCCTGTTCAAAACCTTGGCATTTTGGAGTGCGGGCAGGCAGGAGAGGAATGAGGGAAGTAGAAGCAGGTCAAGCTGAAGAGTGAAACGAAATATAATACATAATGCAAAGACCCTGCCTATAGAAAATGCCATGCATATATTGTGAGGAAAAGGGTGTTCGTCCCAGACAAAAATCTTCATCTAGCAATTACATTCTCCTTAGTTTTAATCTCTCTGTAAGCACTTATTCTTCTATTTCTCCTGTCAAAAATAAGCCAAACTAACCCTGCCATGTTTCAGCAGTGAGCAATATCAATATATTTCCCTCCAAAAAACCTCTCGTGACTCTTAGTTTTTGTGTTCCCATATTATACTCATTAATTTTGCCTTGAAAAAGTATTTTAATATTTATGATAAAATCAGAACTTCTCTTAGAAAAGCATATGGAATAAGTTATACAATGTATTCTTAAGACTGGGGCATATTAATGCTTTGCTCAATATTGGAAAACAAGGAAAATGTGAAGAAAGTAATGGCAAGATGGTGCTTTAAGTCAAGATCGGAATCACACCACTTAACTGGATGAATCAAAGCTTGGAGATGATCTTAAATTTCTGACAAAGTTTAGCTTTATCCAAGCCAGAAAAGCCTCAAGCAACTCCACTGTTCTGAATTGTTTTAGCTTTTCTAAACAAATCAGAACAGCAAGTGCTATTGGAGGCATAAACACATTTCCTATTTAAAATGCTCAACTTTAAGGCTATTGACCACATTCCCTCCCTTCCTGTCCCAATTTAAACTTGGCTTTCACAGCTCCTGCTGAAACCTGAAGTGAGCCAACTTTGAACCAAATTTAGTTTTGTCTGCTTTTAATTTGATTGGACTGGCTTTCAAAACAAACCAAGCAAACCCTCACAAGACGGGGATTTCAAGTTGCTGAACTTGTTTTGCATAATCTCCCCTTTTTTATCCTACTATTACCCCTTATTCAGGGCTGAGAAAAAATGAATAATACATTTTCAAAAGGAGTTTTTCTTTAGAGGTTAGAAACTGCTTAAGAAAATGAAGGACAAGAATTGAAAATTAAATCAATATGCTCGTCAACACGTTAAGTAACACTCAATATATACAGAGGATGTGCAGAAAACATGGCCCAAAGCTAGAGCTGTATAAGAAAAAATACTCATTGATAGTGGAAATAACCTCAAATCAGACAGCTTTTAAAAGCATGACTATGAAAAAGGTCCCTCTTACCACAGGCCAACCAGAAGGCATGTTCTCACAACCTGGCAATTCTGAGAGTGCATGTATTGCCTTACCTACAGCCCTGCTCTTGGATGCCCCACCAATTTCTCCTTTACCTGCTTCTGGCAAAGTTTATTAAATCTTGTTAAAAATAGCCCAGCATGATTATTAGGCAGAACTCAGGCAGCCAGAATACTCCTATTTCTGTGACAAATTCAAACTGATTCCCCCCAAAAAATCATCCTTACCCAGTACATACAGTTGTTGTCACAACGGATGCCCTCCCATGCTATCGACAAACCCTCTGAATTTTAGTTTCCTTCCCTCCTTGGCATGAAGCTGTATAAGTTTAAAACATAAAGGAATGAGCTACCACATGATACATTTTACTGGTGAAAAAAATTCTTAAATCATTGAAGACTGAATTCTTACTCTTCTCTCTCACTCTCAGGAAGCTTTTTCTGACTCTAACGATCCTGCTCTTTTACATCACAAAAAGAGTTTGGAAGAGCAAAGAGAGTTAAGTACTCCTGTCAAGGAAAGTTAGAAAATGGACTCTCCAGTGAATCTTTCCCTTAGCTTACTTAGATTTATCTTATGCTTAGATAAATATGATCTATATCTCAAGCCAAAGAAAAGCTTCTACTGACCACAATGTGCCCAAGATTTTACTCTTACTACTTATCTATTTAGAAAACAAGGAGAAAATAGTATGTTTTGAAAATTAAGTTTTAAATTATCAGTCTCTTGACTGAGTATCTAAGGTAATCTAAGTGAAGAAGCAGCTTGCATCTCAAGCTATTACTTAAAGTGATAGGCTAATTATATAGTTTTAAAGTGTTGTGTCCCACATGCAGGTAATAGAACAGCTATATATATAGCTGGGCTAGCAGTAAAGATAATACAAATATTTGCTTTGTTATATTATTCATAATATACTTCATTGCTCTGGCAGCAGCGTGCTAAAATCAGGCAAATGGCAAACCAGTTAACGATTAACACCTGCTATTTCTACTATTGCCAATGACTTGACTATGGAATACCACCAGCACTCCTGCAGAAGCAACAGTTAGCCCAGCTAGTACTTTTAACGTTCCTACTTCCTCCAAGTGAGTTCTTCCCTAAAGTCCAGTCTTTTAAAGATTTTAGCTACTAGTCTTCTCCAAAGCTGCTTCTCGCCATACGGTCAGGTTCTAGTTGTCCCAGGTAAAAGTATGGTCCTAAGGTTGTTCTGCGCTACCCTCTGTGAAATAATTTTTTTCCCTTCTCCAGGTTCAATGTACTTTTGTTATTTCTTTCCCATACGCTTCACACAGGAACAGTTTCCAGCACCAAAATAGCTCTTCCACCACTGGGAAAAGAGAAAGTAGACCCATTTTCCTGTACACTTCTTGAAATGGTCTTCTTGCCAAGCATTGTTTCTCATCTGTTGTGGAACATGACACCCTATTTAAATGTCAACAGGAGTTCAACTCAGGCAACCAGCGTATTTTTGAAGTGGCTCTACTCTGAGCTTCTTCCCTACTACCAGCAGGTTACTAAGACACCACATTTACAGTCCCTGGATTAATAATAATCCTAATGTGCATGTTATTTTAACCTTTATATACACCAAAATTAGAGGAACTGTTAAATTAGAAATTCTCATTGGTGCACAACTATTGGTACTCTGCCATATACATGTAGCACTGCACTTCTAAAGCCACGATCACCAAATAACTCAGTGATCCGTGAGCTAAAACTGAGTCCTGTGGGCATCTGTGCCATGGTCTGGTAGGTGGCTAGCATAGATTCACTTAAAAAGTGAAGGGATCTAACACAAAAGTCTGAATCTGCAGTGGCAAGGCTCCAAATGTGCATTACGAATATTAAAGAATGAAAAATTTACGTTAAAGGCAATACACAAAAAAGTATCATTTAGGTAGTCACTAAGGAACTACACACTTACTAATTTCACAACACTAAAAGCGTGAAAAACCCTCGAAGTAGAACAATACTTAAATATTACTAATTTATTCAGTCTAACATTTCTTTGAAAGTTTGCTCAAGTGATCACAGTTGATTATTTTAATAAGGTGTACATTTCAATTTTTTAAAAAATAGTTACACTCTAGCAAATGTAATTATTAAAAATGAATTGGAAAGGACTTTTTATAAATCCTTAAACCTGCAAGCTCTTTGGTTAGCTTCCAAGAGAAAGGCAAAACAAATAAACACTCATAAAACCCCCAAATAATGTGTGTAATTAGTACAGCATTTCAATATAGCTTCAGAAAAATATACCTATTAAAGATCCCAAAATACCTTGCCTTTACCTGTTCTGGCTTTCTGCTTTTGTATCATAACTGCCAAAAGTCAACATTTGAGAGGAAAACTGAAAATAGTTTTTCTTTTTGTTTGTTTGTTTATCTTTAGAGTTTCTCTGCCTAAGGAAGCACTGTTCTCATTGAATACACCGATGTTCTTGAAGTAAAAGATCAACTGCATGGCAATTGATAGTTGCAGCAAAATAGTTTTTAAGAAGATCAAAGAAGATTCGCCATACCAAGGGTTAGTTTCCGCTGCCATCTCAGTATATCAAGAATATTTCACAGGTGTCTTTGAGAAGAGGATTTTCTGTTGCCCAAGCACACAGTCAAGAAGAGTCAAGTTCTAGGAAAGAATTTCTCAGGAGATCTCGAGGTACAGTACTTGGTCACAGAGAACCCACTGACACAGTAGCAGCTGCAAGCAAGCCTAACTCTTAGAAGCCAATGGATTTCCTACATTGAAAACTCAGGATTTTGGTAACAGCGCAAGCTGTCAGGTCGGGATTTTTTCAGATACTGTTGATAATGCGTACTTTTGTTTCACAGGTAACTTTTGGGAGATCTTCATTATGAAACCATATAGCTAAAAACCACTGGTGTTTTCCTCATAGGTGCTTCAAAGTTTGTTTCAAAATAGATGCTGGAAGACATAGGAGTATCTTCCAAAGAAGATACACATAACCTCTAAATCAAGAACTCACAATAAAAAAAAAACAAAACACCTTAGTTGAGAGTATACAATACATTAGGAGAAATACAAAGGTTTAATGGGAGGGCAATGTACTGAAATAATCCAATTTATTTGACAGTCAAAGGTGCTAGAATAGGAAAAAAATAGTCTAAACCAGCTAGTACAAAGTGGAATGAGCCACCAATACTTCCCACAAGGTGCTTTCAGGTCTTTAGCAAAAGCTAAGCTTCTGAAAATCTCTACAATTCATGGCTGACAAAACCAGAACAATGTAACTGATAAACAACTGTGCACCTAGAAAGTTTGATATAGTACAGTAACTTGCAATTTCTGAATACTCTTCCATGTTCCTCAGGAAATGTTTAATTTGTTGTCCCGAGACAAAACAGTCTTTGGTCATCATAGATGATTATTGAATTACAAGAATTACACTCAAATAATAACTACGGACTCTGCTAAACAAAGCAGTGACAAATAAGGATTATAAAAACACAAAAGATGCCAGAACAATCTTATTTTGGTCCTTTGTGTACACAGGAAGATCTAAGACTGTAATTGAAGATTGGTGTATCAACTTTTCCGTAGGTCATCTAACTCCTTTCAGTGAGCAAGCCAGCTGCTTTCAGCATGATTCAGGGCAAAGTTAAAAGACTGTTTTCTCCGAGTCCTGCTTCATCTTCACAGAAGCTGTGTCGAAGTGCATCCATACAAGGACAGCAGCAAGGAAAAGGCTACAAAGCAAGTTCCTGGTCAAATAATAGGAGCAAACAGGTGGACAAGAGGAGGACTGTGGATAGACAAAACAGTTTCTCTTATTTCAAATATTTGAACATTGGTTTGGAGAACAGGAGTCTACCCTCATCTCTAGATCCCATTGTAAATTTGCCATTTGATGGATGTCTGATTTGAGAAACAGTGATGTTTAAATAAAAAGAGGCTAGCTGAACACCTGTTTGGTTATTTTTGAATTTAGAAATAGCATCCAAACATTCACTCTATTACTAAAATACTGGAAACTTGCTAACAAAATTAGCAGCCATTAATTCTTGTACTATACAACCACCTCCTAGCTCTGTACTACATACTAGAAACCTCTTCCCTGGATATTAGCTCTAATTAAACCCTAAAACATTTCATTCTTAAATAATGAAAAAATTTAAATGCATATAAAACCTCAAGTCATTGGTTATGTACCTTACATACCGCGTGACTTATTTCTTTTGATTTCCACTTCTTTTGCATTGTGTATCACCAGAACCACAGTGATCTGAAATTGTTTTACAAATTTCTGAAAAAAGCACAGCTAACTTGACTCATGTCTCATAAGAACACTTAAATTACCAGGATTTGAAATGTTGTATGTCAACTCATTACCAAGAACTATGAACCTTGTATTAAATTGCTACACATTGATTTCACTCATATTCAAGGTCCAAATTATTTCTCCCTCTCTCTCAAAAGCTTTAGTTAAGTTCTTTAAGAAAAAACACCCCTTACTGGCTTCCATTTGTAGACCTAATATTGCAAAATGCCTTAACATAAATAAATATACGTAGTCAGCAGAAACTGGTGCCTGATCTGCAGGAACAGCGAGCATGCACAGCTACAAGCAAAGCCAAGGGAAGGGGAGGAGGGAGGGAGGGAAAGCTGGCCGAGGGGGCAGGGAAGGAAACTGTGCTCTAAAGATATGGTAGAAATTTTGTAATTGTTTAAAATTTGGCAAACGACAAACATCTGGCAACCTCCACAGTAGCAGGTTCTGAGTCCTGCCTATGTTTTGGTCCCTTATGCAATGCAGCAGGAAGACAGTCATACATTTGATATAGCCTAAAATCACATTTCATTTTAGTAGTAATAGCTAATAATAACTCCTCCACTTCCCAGGCAAGGAGAAACCAAGCCTAAACATACAAGAACATCAGTTTTGCTAGCTTATGTGCCAACATGGAAAATCCAGGCTCAAAGAGTGTCACAAAACTCAAGAGAGTAGACATACGGGTAAACTACGTCCTACTTCTCCATGTTTCATGAATATTTTTATGGACAGAGATTTGAAGAGTATCTTTTTCTCCTTGGAATCCCATCTCCAAGGAATTTAGGTCTGCTCAAACTTTGCTTTCCACATTTTTCTACTAATTTAGAAACTATATATACAGTTAATAAATATAACAAGCCACGTAAAGCATAAAGCATGCCAAACTATCTTCTCTTTTCATATTTTTAGATTTGGCTTAATATATTAACATGGCTAGACCACAGTTAGGTAAGGGCAGCTCTCACTGCAATAAAAAGGGCAAGGTTTAACTTAAGCTGTAGGTAGTGTGGAGGTTCGCATCTTCTATAAAAAGAAGTTACCGAATTTAGCATTTTTAAATTTAAATATCGAGTTTGAAATCTATTTTAGCACTGTTTTCAGACTTGAATGAGTGAATACTTGATCTGAGGCCCCTGGAGCTTTAGAACACTTTTCATTTTCTTAAATGAGAAACATATTTTTTCACTAAAGAAATTATATTAAAAATGTCTCTGATATTACAGTCTTCACACAAAACTTTTCTCATGGATTTTTCACTCTCAGGACAGAGTATTTTTCAAAAGATTTCAATCAAGGTGTGTTTCTCCATCCTAAGATTATCTTCAGAAAATTCATTCACAGTCTTCTCTTCACTTGAAGCTAATAGACTGGAAAATTTAAAAGAGACATGAATGTTATTTGGGGGATGGGGAAAGAAAATATTGGGCAGTGGTGGAAGGAAAGGCAAAAAATACTACTCACCACAACTCAGAGAAAGTGGCGGACTGCAGAATGCACCAAAACCAAATTACAATATTAATCTACTATTTAATTTTAACCTATTGGCAGAAAGCAGTTGAGAGTTCTTATCTTTTTGGCTTTCTTTAAAGATGAAGAAAGAAAGTTTGCTTCTTGTCATGGTTAGAGCAGATGGGGCAATCGCTGAACACAGGCCTCAACCAACAAACCTGCTGAGGGTTTCCCCACTCACCAAAATTAATCAAATTCCAGGTAAACATCTGGCACCTGGCTTTCATGGTATATTTCAAATGTCAGTTTTCAAATTTTTTTTTTTTAAAAGTCAGTTTCCTTGAAGGTACATGGATCACTTCATGCTGAACTACACAGTGAGCAAGACACGGTGACACAGTGATGTCTTGTGATACATAGTTGCCAAATATTTGTTGTAAAAGACAGGGAAATGAATACCGCAAGAATAAAAAAAAGGTAATATGTAGTGCATAAAGCAAATGCACTGTTTTTTCCCCACTTTCTACAAAGAAAAAGATAAATAAACACAGTTCTCCACAATTTAAACAATTTAGCAGGTGAAATAACATTAGCTTAATGTGGTCCTTTTCCACCTAGTGACAAATACTCAAATTTACCACAATGTGATTTTAAGATCTCATCAACCCGGTGCCCGAGAGGGCTCTTTGGAGGTGCCCTACGCTGTACTACCCGTCCCGTGTCAGCAGTATGGGCGCTGAGCCGGTGCTACGCCTCCCAGGCTCGGCCTTTTACAGGAGCAGCGAGATAAGGATCGTTATTTGGCCAACCAAAACTTCCTGCTTTGAGAAGCTGCCCGTGTCCGAGGGTGCCTGCAGCCACCTGACCAGGCTGAACCAGCCTGACTGGGATCTGCATTTCTGACTTGGCAGGTAGGAGGCAGCCGCCATGGGATATAGACAGTGCTATAGGGCACGGGGCTGCGTCGAGTGCTATAGGGCATGGGGCTGAGCCACAGGTGAGCGCGGGAATTGTGCTGGGGGCCTTGTTTGCACATCAGTAAGTAGGAGCAGTGCAGAAGGAGAGTAGAGCAGGTGTGTGCTGGGCAGGTGTGCATTAGATGGGAGCGGGAAAGGGAAAGAGGAGCGCAGGATTGTATTTTGCTTTGGAAAGAGCAGGACCTGCAGTTGGAAGGGAGAGAGCACAAGGTTAGATCAGCACATGCGACAGAGCACAGGCTGGGGTTCAAATCTGGAGAAGTAGAGGCGGGAAAGCGTGGGACTTAGGATGCTGAAATAGGCACCCTGGATCAGGTAGATGAATGAGATCCAGAGGAGGATCGGTTTCTACTTTGGAAGACGCAGTCTGCATGAGTGCGATGGGCTACCATCTTTGTCTGGGATTTCCTGGACAGAAATAAATGCACGTGGCCTTTCCTCCTCTGCTGGTCTTACTGCAGCTGTACTGCACAGCTGATTTACACCCATGCACAGAAATGCCAGGGATTTTTCAGTTTATGGCAGCCTGATTAGAGGTACTGTATGATAGCTTGAACAAGCTTCCAAAAGTTTGGAAATCCTTATGGGAAACTTAGAGCCTGCTTTATGCCTGAAAACGTTGTCAAAGCCAGGCAGGAATGCATAGTTGCTGCTGACAGCAGCAGCTAAGCAAATTTGGTCTGGAAATTCCTTATCCTTCTTTTAGCCCAAGGGCATGATTTCTACATGGGGAAGAGTTAGAGAAAGACAACAATACCAGGCATGTTAACATAATTACACAGCAAAGCCTTCAATCGCAGAGAAAGCAATTGCTGCCTGACCATCCAGGCCCAGAACACACGCAGAGGACAGATGAAATGCCTGCTACAGCGAACAGGGCTTCACATTATCCCTGAAGTGATTTAGATCCCCTCAGAGGATCAGCAGCTGCCAAAATCTATTCTTAGCTATTTGAAAAAGTTACAGCATGTTTGAAGATGGGATACTTTTCTACTTCATAAACACCATTTTTATTTTAGAGAAGAGTTACATAAAGTGCATTATTGTGAGCCATATTTAGTAAACCTCTAAGGAAGAGATGCAAATCCATTCCATACGATACCAAAACATTTTAAATAAAAGAGGTTTAGAAAACATAAAGGTACAGTTTAGACTTAAAATCCTAACACTGCTTTTTCACGGGCCAGCCCATACAGAATTCAACCCTCCCCCTAAAATGAATAAACCTCTCCCACCACACGCCAAAAAAAAAAAGAGAAGGGGGAAAACATTTAAAGGATTCTACTACAGCAGCCACACACCTCGTGATATGGTTTCGTCTTTCTTTGAGATGCAATAAAAAACCAGGTACAGCCATCTTTTTTTGTTGTGCACACTCCTATAATGCAAGTTACAACACACTTCCAATCCTTATTTGAAACTTCTAGGCACTAACACAAACAACTGAGATTTATAAAGATACACCAAGTAAAATAAAGAAAAAAACGTGCATGCCAACAATAGGAATGCAAAAAGTCATCTTGGATAGTTTAAGCCTCAGATCTGAGCAAAACTTCATGGAAAAAGGAAACATGATGCCTCATACAGGTAAAAGTAGCACAGTAAGCGCTTTACAAAATATAAACACAAAATTATTAGTTCACAGAATTTAATGGAAGGTATTGCCGCACATTTCATAAAACTGAAGCCATCTGTTCAAAAGATCTTCGATGGGAAAACACAGATGAGGAGGAAAAAACCCAACATCAAAATGCTTCATTCAAGAGCATTACTGAGAGAAGAATTTCTTTAAGAGCATTTTACTTTTGAGGCCAACAGTATTGAGGGTGATTTTGCTTATCTTGTAACACAGACAGCGCACTGCTTAAAACAGGTTACGGAACACACTATAAGAAAAATGACCACACATCTATTGATTACAGTAACAGGAAATTAAATTATATACACAGTTTGGCCAAGGAAAGGTCCTAACTTCAGACCAGTTGGCAGGACTGTTCTGGCATCCAGTGTATGTAGTGATTCTCCCCGTGTTCCTTCCCCTGGCAGGAAAAGAGTGAAGTTTCTCCTGGGGCAATGCAGAGGGGGAAAGAGGGACACAGGAAAATTAAACTTATATTGCTGAAACATTTACTGCTTTGAGGCATCTACTTCAGCTGCTTCCTGGAAGCTGTTGTTTTATGGTGGAGATATATCGTATTTAAAGAGTCTAAAATCGGGCATTGTGAATACCTTTAATTTATTATTTTATCGCTAATTATGTAAAACTGGTTCTGTTAATTTAATACATTTACAGTGGTTTTTCTTGAGATTGACATCTATACAATGTTTTACTAATTTCTTTTTCTTGTCTTGCTGAAGTACTGGTTCAACCATCTGCCACAGGTGGTCTTCAGCAGAAATGTCACTGTATTTAATATTCAAGTTCTTCCTTTTCTAGACAGTTTACTATGATTTTTTTGATATCAAATACCTGCACAACTTGACATGAGTACATTTTGAAGATTAAGTCTTTTTTGGATACTAAAAGAACTCCTCAAGTCTGTTAGACTGTGATGCTGTAGCAAAATAGTTATGGAGACTGCCCCTGTCTCTTAATAATGCAACTTAAAAGGGTTTAAACTCATTTAACCTCACAAATGCAAAGTATCTTAGAAACTAGAACTAAGATTTCTTACTCTAACATAGTTTGATTTTTATTCCTAGCTTTGGTTAGTAATTTCTTAGATTTTAAGTATTTGGTATTATCATAATCCTATATTTAAAAATGAAAAGTGTGAAATACTTAAAACTGACTCCCAATTTTAATTCCCTCTTAGAATAATATTGTTCCATTGAAAAGTAACTTTTTTTTTTGGACAGAAAAGCAGACAAACAGCTGTTTTCTAATAATCCAAACATTATAGTTGCATATTTTCCCATACATGCCTTGATACTTCTGATTTCTTTAACTCTATGGATTTTCATTTTAAAGGATCGTAGGAACAGATAAGTTATGTGATGAATAAGAAGTCTATACTTACTAGGCTTGCCGAGGAACTCATTCTCTAGAGTTCTGGCATACTTATCTCACTTCAGAGTTTGGTTCAAGCAAAATATATTTTTCACCAAGTTATTCATTGTGGTTTGGAAAAATAACTAGAAAAGACTTTTAGTGTTACCCATTTTAAGGAGTTTAGCATGTTTCTGTACTAATTTAGTATGTCCTTCTATAAATCTTTTCAGGCTCCCTTTTTACCATATGCTGAATACATTAAAAACCTATTATACGTACTCAATATTTCCTCATTGTGGTATTTTTGACATAGTTATAGCTTCTTTTAAAAATAGACAAAAACATGTTTAGTGTTTTTCCCCAAATTAAAAGAAAACAAAAAAAAAATTATTCTAAAGCCACATGATCTTCCAAATGAATTAGAACAAGCAAGGATAGAAGTCTTTCAAAGTCTGCTAGCCCCTTCAAGACAGACATTAACACTGTAAACACAGTCTGAACAGAAATAAATTTCAAAGGTATAACTAAGAACAACTTATTCTGGATTTGACTTTATTTTTTAATTTATTTCAGTCTAAAACTGGACTGCTACAGCATCTTGTATAAATTCACACATTACATCTTACTAGAAAGTACAGTTCATATTACATTCAGGAATCCAAATACTAATGTTTTTTTTTTTAACTTAGGATCACTATTCATTTTGAAAGTGGGTGACATTGCAGGAAAGAGAAAAAACACAAATATTTAAATAAGGTTATACTTCTGGGCAATGTATTAGCATTATGCAAGGCCAGCACTGATCCATTTGCAGTGAGAACACCCATTTATTGTTTCACAATGTGTAAGGTTAGAGCCCTACATACATGTGGACCTACAGGTTTAATGACTTCTGGTTTTTTTGGAAAGTCAATAAGACCTTCCACAGTAGTTTAGAATACGTGCTTTCTAAAAGTGTGCTATGTAAATAAAGTCTATTAATACATGGCTGAAGGCAAAAGGTCAGAAGACAAGCATGCATAGTCTTCTGCATAAAATGCCTAAAGCTACAACACGTATACCTGACCATTTCTGATACTCAGAATCTCAAGATCTGGCCCGGCTACAGAAGGACGATACTACGTTTTTATGGTCTAAGTTGGTATCTAAAGCAGACTCTGGACTTCAGTCCTCTGAATGATACTTCAGTGCTCTGCATCACCAGTTGGAGAGAAAAAGGTTTTCAAGGAATATGAAGAAGGGAACAATTCTGAGTTCCTAAGAAGTTTCAAGCAGCAGGTATGGATAGGCTCCTTGAGTGTTGTTTTGTGAAAAAAGTCAATCCATAAAGGAAGTCACTGCTCAGTTAAAGAAGTCAACTTACCTCTTGCTCATGCTTGAATGTTGCGTACTGTTTCCATTTCAGCTAGAACATTAAAACAACGTTGAAAGTTTCAGATTCTTATCAGGTGGGTTTTTTTTTGTTTTTTTTTTTTTTTTCTTTGCGCTGGCATGAACCAGTGGTATATCAAAAATGTTCTGAATAAGTAAATGTTCAAGACATGGACACAGAGTAGGTGAAGAAAGAAGTGCCCCCTAGGAAGACAAAAAAAAGGCACAGCCCCAAAAGAAACAAAAATCCAGATAAAACCACCTGCAGGGACAATTCAAGATGGAAGGTTAGCCAGAATCTGATGCTGTCTCAAGGAGCAGAGGACTGCAAGACATGAGCGAAGTTACCAGCTCATGAAGTCACAGACAATCATTCAATAGGCAACTAGTTTAGTAGAGTCCAGAGTACGCTAGTAGTGATTGCTCTGCTCCACAGGACATAAACATGACATGCTGATCTATGTGAGCATGTTAGAAAAGAGCAAAAGTCATAACTCTAAATTGTTCCAGGAAAAACGACAAGGTCAAGGGCATCGTCAGTGGCTGAGGTTCCTGCAATGGCAGGAAACGTGTGAGTGAACTTGCAAGCAGCACACACCAGCTGGGTACCTAGGGTAAGGCAATAAACCACAAACAGCAGCATATTAGACATTTATATTTTGTCTCTAACCAAATCCTCTGCATAATCATGAATACTTCCTTAAAAGACAAAATTACATGCCTGAACTCCAATTATGCACTAAGTGTAATTAAAAAAAGGAGAGAGAAGTTCCCCGTGACCCCCTCCACAGTCAGGAATACTGAGACTGAATTAATATCAGATAAATATTAAGAACACAAAGTAAACAAATGAAGTCTTGCTGCCTTTCAAAACTCATTGGATATGTCAACACAGATAAGGATCCATATCACAGATACGCTTTTTTTTTTCTTCTAGAAATTTCCTAATCCATCATAAAGTGTTTTATGCAAGCTTGATAATGTAAAGTAATTCAAGCTCACTGCAAACTAGAAGGCCATTCCAATCAACACTGTTCAGGTGAATAAGAAGCTTTCCGTTTCTATCCTGCATTTACTTGTGATCAGCCCACTTACAATTTCTCTAATATGTAAGTCAAAAATTAAGAGCCACAATGTCAAGAGGTCAAACCACTGTTTACATAGCATTTGGATGATCTAGGTAATACTGAAGTGGTTGTGTTATTCATTGGTCACTACCACACCTGTTACTGCAATGTTTTAATCTTGACTCTTGAATATAGATTTTCAACAGAAAGGAGAAAATTCAAGTATTAGGTGGAGGCCAGATTCCTTTAATACACTTTACAGGAATTACTAGCAAGATCTGATGGGATTTTCTCAAATCAATGCTGGAGTACGGTGTTCGAAAACTGTAGGACATATAAAAAACTTTACCTGTGAAGGAACACTGAAAGACTTGTGTTTAACATAGAAGAGATTAACCTGAAAGAAATATGAAATACTTTTTAAGATGCAGGAGACTATTGCAAAGAAGATACTACTGATCATCTCAGTCAGAGAGAACAGGAAATATTCAGCTTAATTTGTAGCAAGAGAGAGTTCAGCCTGATATCAGGAAAAGGCTTAATTACAACAATCAAATAAGCACTGCAACAGGTTAATTCAGGAGATCACAAACTCTTTTAACACTGGAGAATTTTCAAGAACAAGCTGGATACATGTCTGTCAGGTAGAGCTTAAATATTGCTCTTTAACCAGGGAAATATCTATCTGAAAGGTCTTCTCTAATCCTGTATTTTTATCATTTTAAGGTACACCTTATTTTACCCTAAGTCCAACCAGGGAAAATCAAATGTCTTTGCATAGCATACTCTGAATTTTATAATAGTATATGGAATATGTCAACAAAATGGAACTTTTCAACAGTTAATCAAGAGCCCATCATCATAAACCTAATCTGCATTGCTCTGACAATGAAACCTGATCTTTCTTTTGCTTTGACGGATGTAAGCTCAGGTTCAAGTTTATTATGATGATGATTATTTTAAATAATGACAATCACCTGAAATTTTCCAAGACCAAATTTCCCTGCAGACAGGAAGTTGTGTACTTGGTTATCCATTGACTTTCCTGGCTTAAAACAGCTCAGACTGAGGTTCCTAGACTAAGGAGGATATGCAGGCTGTCAGCATCATTGAGAAGTCACAGCTGACATCTCAACCCAACTACAGTCTCTCATTTTTAATCCAGACTTCCTAACAGTACGGCATGAAACACATCCATCACCATACTATAAAAAACAATTTGAAAATTTCAGTGGACTGCCTAATAGTAGACATTTAAAAGTAACTCCTAGACTTTTTATAGTCCTTAGTCTATCAACAAAACCTTATCAATGCTGAGGCTTTTTTATAAAAATACATAAATGGACAAATGCATTAAACATCCCATATTGCTGCATAAGCAACATAACTCTGTAATTCAGTGACTATCATCAATAACTAGCTACCTAAGCTTACAGAAAAGTACTTATTGTTCCATTCATGTATTTGTGTATGATTGAAAAACTTAAACAATTGTACTTGTGCCTTCATGAAAAGTAAACAAATAAATCAAGACTATGTACATCTCATGACTCTTAAATAAAACATATATCAGCGTGATAAACTAAAGAAGAGGTATACTTGCCCAAAATCAAAGCAGACAGTAAACAGTGGTTTAAATAATTATCTTTTAATTAACTACAAAAAATGTTAGATCATAGGAGGAAGTGTATGTTTACAAAACTGAAGACTTCCACAACAAGAAAATGGCTGGCAACATTTCCACAAGACTCTTCCTTTTATAGTCAACTGTAAGATGGCAATGTGCATTCCAAAGGAGAGAGGGGATATTCCTTACTTACGCTGCAGCTTCCTCCACCAGTGCATTAATTGATACTGAATCTATAATAAATCCAAACTCCTTTTTTTCAACTTGTTAATAGGGCAAACTTGGATTAATTTATTTGCAGCCTTGAATGACTTAGTTGCCATCACAGAAACATGGTAGGATGACTCTCATGACTGGAGTGCCGCAACGGATGGCTATAAGCTCTTCAGAAGGGATAG
>WAAD01031527.1:4248-63193 GCA_013389945.1 Fregata magnificens
CAATCTGTTCTCTGAAAACCCACAAAGGAGCAGAGTGACACAGTGAGCATCGATGCATATGAGCTTGAACACCGATCATGTGATTAACACATGAATTGCGGGGTGGCTTTTCCAACACTCATTTATTAAGGAACAAATAAAGTTGTGGGTACAAGGAGTCTCATGCATGCCTTTCCCATCGCATGTAATTTGAGTATGAGCCAACCACTTTATTACATAAATATGTCAGCCTAAGTGAGCCTTCTTTGAGCTCTCCTTGCTAGGCAGGGTGGCTGCATGGCAGTGATCTCCCCTTGAGCTGGGACACCTCTCAAGGTTGCTCCTTGAGGCAGAGAGACCTTTTAGCAATGACAGATCTTTGGTAAGCAACCGATACCACGCATAACCTTGTAGTATGGTAACTTTGATTTTGTCTTGGTAACTTTGATTTGTGCCTTGATAGTTTTGAATCACTGTTCAAATGATTGTGCCATACAGTAATAGACTGAACCTTGTCATAGAACTTTGTTAAGTTGCACTTTTACAACATCATATTAAAACCACTTTTGCTAATACCTTTGGCAGTGGTTCTTTAAGCGATCTAAATCACCCATTTGTGACAGCATCCATGTTTTAAGTTCAGAATTTAAGTTTTTAGAAAAGTTCATGCTTTTTAGCTGTAAATTCTGGTATGTTGTCAACCAAGACTTTCAAGTAACTACATCTAAACTGTTAAGTTATCTAACAATGTGATTATGTATATGGTCCTGGGCAACCTGCTCTAGCAGATCGAGTTTTGAGCAAGAGAGTTGGACTAGACAACATCCATCTTCAACCATGGTGATGCTCTGATTCTGTGATTCTACTCCTCATTTCAAGTGTAAGCTTTCACTTAATTTCACAGATGTATCCAAATGGTGTAGGTACCCCAAAATTAGATTTGTTTACGAAAAATCTTGGATGAAATTAATTGGTTAATTTTATTTATATTTTTTTTAGGCTTGGTTTATGGAGCTGTACAAAAAGAGGTCTTCAACTATGTAGGAAGGAAGGGTTATCTAAAAAAAGAAAACAAATGATGTCATTTAAGAAATTGGTTTTGATATTCTAGCTATACCAAATGAAACTATTTCAGATGTAGTGTGGATACATTATTCCTTAATCTATCTCTAAATTAGCTATGTTCTATGTCTGAGAATTTTCTTAGTTGCTTGACTTCTTTGTATTTTTCTAGAAATTAAAACTCCTTTGCTCTGTTAAGAGGACTTCTCATTTAACACCTGCCTCCTGGGCCACATCTGTGTATGTTGCTCAAGTGTTCAAGACGCAATTTAATAAATTTCAGATTTTCCGTAATTTTCTATGAGCAGAAATGACTGGATTAGTCTAGGAAGTGTTAGAACTGAGTGAATCATGCTCTGCAATTGCGCACAAACCCAGAATCAGTCTTATTAGAACACCACAGTCAAATCATTAACATACTTTTAAAGTATGTCCGAGAATTAGAACAACACTTGCGTCTGTACTGCATATTTCATATTTGCAGTCCAGATTTAACTCCCTTTTTATGGTCTTGATCCAGTAAAATGTTTTCCCTTCAGAAAATTTGGATCCAAAGGTAGCATTGTGGTTATTTTGCCTTGAGAGTATTTGACATCTGGCTTGGTTCAAATGCTTAAACTGCCCAAAGCTAAAACTTTAAAACATTAAAGGGAAGCACTATTTCCATTTTGATGCTTTCAGGAGATATTCACAGTCAGTCACATTCCTCATAAAATCATGTTCACTCTGTTGGCAAAAGTCCTCAGGGAAACAGAGACCTATTTCAAAGGCTGCAGCACCTGGCAGTCTGTTGTCCCTGCATACATGTGCCAGCATAAGAAGTCATTGCACCTATAGGTGTTAAGATATGACAGCAAAAGTGGAAGAAAGCTAATGAGTTGAAAGGCTGCTCAAAATTTGTCTGCAGTGCAAGCAAAACCAAATTTTTCTGAGTCAAGGATGTTGGACTATAGTGTGGCTCTTCTGGCATGGTTGCCCTTGTTACAGGAAGGGGAATGACCAGAGCTAAAATGGAAACCTGGACAAACTTCCTGAAGATCTAAATGTGATGGGCTTGCTGCCATGGGGGCAAAATGTGGTGTGGAGGTAGTAATCACTGCTCTTGGAGTAGTGAGCACCAAAATCCTCAGTACCTGTCCTCTTAAGAGTGTTTAAACACTCACACTCTTTCTGAGTTTCGAAAATGATAAAACTGGCAGAAGAGCCGTGCTGTGATCTTTCCTACAATATATAGAAGCTACCTGTCTCTCTAGCTGTGCTTAAGAGCAATTCAGCTGAAAATGAACCCTAAGGTAAACACAGATCATGCTCATCAGATGAAACTTGTGCTCTAGAATTACAGATTAAAGTTTTATGTTTCTGTAACCTTGATAGAGGCCAGCATGTATTTTACATTAGATGAAAAATTATCCATGTATATATTTTAAACAGAAACTGCTTGGAGAATTAATCTTTACATTATACAACATGTGTAACATATATAATTGTAGGTAGCAGTCAGGGCCACAGTGTGGTAAGCAATGAACCCGCAGAGTGTTAAGTAATGGTTCCTGTCTTGAAGATGTCACAGTCTTAAGGAGACAAAGACAGTGAAAGACAAAGGCAATTAAAGGACACAAAGAGCCAGGGAAGGAAAATGAAAGAAAAGCTCAAAGCTAATACTAATGATGAAAATAGTAATAACTTTTTTTGGCAATTTATTGCGGTCTTAGCATCTCAAATTGCTTTACAGACATTAAGCAACTTAACACCAAGATGAAGAGGACCTTGTCTCAGAAAGTACCCAGGTTTTATTTCTAACTCTTCAACCATCTCCCAATGAAACCTTCAACATGCATCTTGTTTGCAAATTCTCAGTTTTCTGCCCATAAACTGGGTATAATTTATTGCTAATACTCCTGAGCATTGAAACTGTGATTGACAGATGAGAGCTGTGTTTTACATGAACATGTCCTGAGCCGTGTTTCTGGATGGCAGCCAGCAGAGGTCATTAATATCAGAAGCTTACAATGTGAAGAACAGTGTACTTTGCTGCTTAGAGTTTGTGCTTTGCTTCATAACCCAAAGGCAGATGGAAAGGTTTTAAGCACAAACTGGTCAATGCTTCCAACCAGACTCTTAGTTGATGTAAATTACTTCCAAGGGTGGCAATGACTTGCAAATGCTGATGACCTGTCCCAAATCATGATGCTGCATTTTGAACACCTCTTGTTTTGAGTAGTGCTCTGTCTGAGTGTGCTCAGCTGTCTATAGTAGGCTTCAGGATTGGTGGCTTTCTCTGCTAGTGCTAACAGTCTTACTTAAATTTATTTAGCTTGATAGCATGGAAAACTGAAAAATATTTTGAAGAATGCTGTTATCAAGTAGAAACTGCAGTCTTAACAAGAGACAGAGCAAACTGGAGATCATCCTTGTAGTCTTCAGGTTATACTGGAATTGTGTATTTACATTTGCAACACTTGCAATTCTGGCTAGAGAAATACACCTTCCAGTGATTCACAAAATATAATAAAAATGAAAGCTCAAAGGCGTAAAGTCTAGCAAATCCCAAAGCAACACATAATATTTTGCCTTGTATGTACTGAACTTTTATAAAGATTTCTCTTTCAGAATGGCTTTGGAGCACACTAAGCGTGTAACATTTGTGCTGGTTTTGGCTGGGAGAGAGTTAGTTTTCTTCATAGTAGCTAGTATGGAGCTATGTTTTGGATTTATGCTGAAAACAGTGTTGATAATGCAGAGATGTTTTAGTTCTTGCTAAGTAGTGCTTACACTAGTCAAGGACTTTTTCAGCTTCCCATGCTCTGCCAGGTGCACAAGAAGCTGGAAGGGGACACAGCTGGGACAGCTGACCCCAACTGACCAAAAGGATAGTCCATACCATATGGCATCATGTTCAGCCTATAAAGCTGGGGGAAGAAGAAGGAAGTTGGGGGACGTTTGGAGTGATGGTGTTTTGTCTTCCCAAGTAAGCATTACGCATGATGGAGCCCTGCCTTCCTGGAGGTGGCTGGACACCTGCCTGATGATGGGAAGTAGTGAATGAATTCCTTGGTTTGCTTTGCTTGCACATGCAGCTTTTGCTTTACCTATTAAACTGTCTTTATCTCAACCCATGAGTTTTCTCACTTTTACCCTTCCGATTCTCTCCCCCATCCCACTGTGGGGGAGTGAGTGAGCGGCTGTGTGGTGCTTAGTTGCTGGCTGGGGTTAAACCAAGACACATTATATACCAATTAAGAGGTAATACTTCCCTTCAGCAAGGTCTGAGTTCCTTTCCAAAAAGTTACATTATGTTAGTTGTACTTATTATAAAAAGAATAGCAGTTTGACATGAGACCTGATACATTTATGAAGTGAATAATATCATTGCCTGACTAAGGAATCTGAAATATGGTCGAAATCAGCAATATTACCATAAGCAGATTCATAAACTTTAGACCTCATGGGCTTGTGACATGTAAAAAGTGACATGCCTATTAAGTACATTACTGATATATACAGGAAGATTTCCAATGCTTCTGAAGTGTTTGTAAGCTGCTTTTTAAAAAAAAAATAGAAGCCAAGAGGCAAATCTTATATGAAGTGCCACACCTACATGTTTTTTGAACACCTCCGGGGATGGTGACTCCACCACCTCTCTGGGCAGCCTGTTCCAATGCTTGACCACTCTTTCGGTAAAGAAATTTTTCCTGATATCCAGTCTAAACCTTCCCTCACGCAACTTGAGGCCATTTCCTCTTGACCTATTGCTGGTTACTTGGGAGAAGAGACCAACACTCACCTCGCTACAACCTCCTTTCAGGTAGTTGTAGAGAGCGATAAGGTCTCCCCTCAGCCTCCTCTTCTCCAGACTAAACAATCCCAGTTCTCTCAGCCGCTCCTCACAAGACTTGTTCTCTAGACCTTTCACCACCTTCGTTGCCCTTCTCTGGACACGCTCCAGCACCTCAATGTCTTTCTTGTAGTGAGGGGCCCAAAACTGAACACAGTATTCGAGGTGCGGCCTCACCAGTGCCGAGTACAGGGGCACAATCACTTCCCTACTCCTGCTGGTCACACTATTCCTGATACAAGCCAGGATGCTGTTGGCCTTCTTGGCCACCTGGGCACACTGCCGGCTCATGTTCAGCCGGCTGTCGACCAGCACCCCGAGGTCCTTTTCTGCCGGGCAGCTTTCCAGCCACTCTTCCCCAAGCCTGTAGTGTGGCATGGGGTTGTTGTGACCCAAGTGCAGGACCCGGCACTTGGCCTTGTTAAACCTCATACAATTGACCTCAGCCCATTGATCCAGCCTGTCCAGAACCCTCTGCAGGGCCTTCCTACCCATTTTGGTGTCATCTGCAAACTTACTGAGGGCACACTCAATCCCCTCAGCCAGATCATTGATACGAAGGATTTGGTTTGTTCAGCTGACCATCTTTACATCACAATATTGAATCAAAATTATACATATATAAAACTGGCTTTGAAATGGAAGAAGAAGAAAATTAGCTGTCTTTCTGTCCCTTTTCCATTAAACAGAATGAGAAAAACTGGATCTTGTGGTCCAATCTTGCAAGGTGATGAGACTTTCAATATCCCATGAAATTAAGCTGTGAGAGGCTTACAGAAAGGGACAAGTTCCACACCTGGTGACTTAGCTAGTGTAGTTGTGTGTGTCTCTTCATTGCCTATGCAAAGTTTATCAGGGCTTTAACAAGGAGTTATAATTTCTCATGTTTTCTTGTGTCAGTGTGCCATAGGTAATACTTTAATCACTGAAGTGGATGGATGAGGTAGCTGAATAGAGAAAAAAATATATCCTTTGCAATATAAAGATTCTTCAAACCAGAACAGTTTGTACTCTGTGCTGCTGCCTGATTCACTGAGCTGCTAAATTACCTCTGACATTTTCTACTTTTAGAAAAGAAGGGATAGAACTGGTGAAAAATCTATGGGGTCCTCTATGCAGGCTTCAGATTTTTCCAGGACACAAGAGCTGTATGCCATCCTGCCCGTGGAAGCGTGTGCTTCACTCCCACATTTTTGAAATGAGTTTCACGTGACACTCACATAAGTGGTCCTCTAAAATGTGCCAAAGTTCCTATAAGCAAAATAATCTGTGCCTGATGCAGTTTTGTAACAATTCTCTTAAAGCATTTATCTTCTATTCTTTTGGACCTTTCTGGAGTTTCATTTCCTTAGCAAAGTTTAGTCAAATCTGCATAGCAACTGGCAACAACTGTATATGCCCCTTGTACCCTTTCTTTGCTGCCATCAAGCTTTTATCATCTATTTACACATAGAACAATTTGTTGGTGATATACTGCTCTGGGCAATCTGTGTTTTGGAACGTCAATATTCCATACAATCCTCCTCATTCTTTGCCTCTTTACAGACCTCTGGTATGATGTATATATGTACACACACATACAGTATTCATACAGTATTATGTATTATGTATACATATATATATGCATATAAACAATGAATTTAATTCTTTGTTTCCTTTATGTAGATAGGCAAAATTTCTGCAATTTGGGCTAGCTGGTAACCATGGTTAGGTATTATTTGCCAATGAAAGTTCAGAGTGGAGTTAGTTTATTTTAAAATTCACTGGTCTATAAAATCTGATAGCTACTTTTTTCATTAACTACCAATGGTAAAATTATTACAGGATTAAAGACTAAATTAAGCCATCATAAATCCTGAAAAATTTTAACTGTGCCACATACACAAGTAGCTGATGATTTCAAGAGTTGCATGTGTTTTATTGCAGGGAAGAGTAGATGATAACGTTACTGGTGTATCCCTCAATGCCAAGAGAGAATTACTTTTTTTTTCTTTTTCCCTGCCGCTGAGCAGTTTTGTATCAGTTATTCTGCTCCACAACTTCTCTTTGGTACAAAATCTGCAGTTTAAGATGGTATGGTCCATTGTTTTCTTTACCTCCTATGCTTACATCCAATAGATTTAAACCTAATGTGTTCTGTGCAGCCCTCCATAGGAATTTTAGCAAGGAGCACTGAAAATGTTACACCTTATCCTCCATCTTTTTCTCCTGAATGTCTGTTGAAATCATGGAGGATTAAAGTGGAATTGTCAGCAGTTCAATGTGGAACAGCTGTTACCTTAGTGTGGCATGACAGCTCTGGTGTTTGGTGTATGGGAAATACTAAATATAGCTCCATGTTCATCAGATACATTCAATAACCATGGTGTTGTCTCTATTTAGGATATCAGATACTTGGTTTACTGCATTACTTGCTCTGAAATGATAAATACTAACTACCTATTTGCCACCTTTTGATTTTAGACCACATTCCCAACTAAAAATTAATTAGTGACAACCACAGTCCATATTAGTCTTGATGTTACATCCAAAGACCTTGCTTAAATTGGAAGTGTGAATGTTGGAAATTAACCTCCATCCCCCAATAAATAAACATGTAGCATTCAAAAATAGAACTCTGTCATCATGAAAAGAGGTATTCAAAGCTGATATCAGAGCAAACTGAAATCACAAGACCATCTCAGCAGCAATTAACACCTAGAATTTTCAAAAGTAGCTGGTATCTCTGACTATTGCATTTGTTTGGTGGATCCTGTTTGAGTCGTCTTTAAAAGATTTCATCTTGTGTGGCTCAGTGCCAGGCAATTTAGAAGAAACTTGCAGTTGGAAATCCTAGCTCCACAAGTTACCTAAGTGGCATGACTACTTGTGTAATTTGCTGCATACAATATCTTTATTCTTTTGCATTTATATTCTTTATATATATTCCACTGATATGTCTCAGAATGACAGAAAGAAAAATAGCTGACAAACTTCCTTTTGCTCCTCTAGTAAAAGGTTAGTCAAAACTATCTAAAATATGGGGAAAAGGAGGCTAAAAATCAGGTCCAGCTTCTACCATGAAGATTCAGGCATTGTAAAATCCATCACATCTCTTGGATGACAGCATATCATAGATGCGAGGTATGACACATGCTGTGTGAGGAACTTTTGAAATATCAAAGACTGGTAATTAATTTCTCTGGGAAGCTTGGAACAAGCTGTGCTAAAACCATGCAGAAACTGTTTTCAACTGTTTGGAACTACTTATATACAAGACAGCTAGAAAAATAAAGTGTACAGTGTTAGGGAATACCCAACATGGAGGAAGTTAGCTTAATTTATGACTGAGGATTAAGGTTTATTGTCTTTTTAATATAGCTAAATGCAAATGCTGTCATCTACCTGACTAAGACCTACCTGAATGTTTAGCTCTTTTTATAACCTCCCCAAATCTAGATATGGTGATATCTTGAGGCAATACATCTCACATAATTAACATACAACGTGCAATACTTTTTTCCTACACATGTTGAGTTCTACTGTATGTGTCTTTGGCTCTGAAGTGTAAGAAAGAATGATCCTCAGTAAACAATTTACTATCCCAGTAACAGCTATTATATCTGTTGTGTCTGTTCTTATTTATCTCATCCTAAAACTGTACAGTCTCTATGCCTTTAGTCTCTCCTCATATGGAGTCATTCTAGCCCTCTAACCATTTTCCTTACACATCTCTGACTTCTCTCTTTGTACTATAAAATGTGTAAGTATCATTGCAAAGCTGTTACAAGCAGGTACCAACTTTACACAATTCACTTATACATGAAATCTAGTGTTTATTTATAAGTTTAGCCTTTCTCTTTAGCCGGCTATGCTGTACCAGATGTAAACTCTGGGCTTCATGCTTTAATGAGAACCAGAGAGCACTAGAAAACAATAGGAACCTGGGACTATAATCTGACACGCATGTTCTCCTTCATCAAATGGCTAAGATGTCGGAGTAGTATCACAGTGTGCCCTTCCATGGGTATTGTTTATGCTCCATGCTGGGTTTTGTGTGTCTCCCCCTCTCTCCTGTTTCTGTAAATGGAATCATTTGAACACAAGAAAATCAGCTGTCTAGCAACTCCCTGCCAGCCTTTCTGAGGACTTTATCCTGAGATTAGCTTAAACTGCAGCCTGTAAAATCAAGATAGAATCACTCTAAGCAGAGAGTCCTGCCAGGCTCTGATCATGTAAGACACGGTCACGGAAGTCTTCCCAGTTGGATTGTTTGCTTCAGTAAATCTCATTTATATGAGTTTGCCAGGTCAGAATGATGCACTAAGAATTACGTGCTATTACCTCAGCTGATGTAGCTTGCTTTGTTTTTAGTAAACTGAAGACTAGTTTTTATTGGCCAGACCTCTGCCCTTAATTTTTTCTTTCCAACATTTTTTCCGAAGGTCTGTACTTGGAGAAATGCCTAATCCCTTAAGTGCTAGGCGAGAAATCCTAGCACCACCAATATTAATGGCAGCCCTCCCAAAGACCAAAGTTGGGAGCGGTACTCCAAGGAGATGTTTAGGAGCTATTACCTTAAGTGTGTAATGGCAGTACCACCATTTCTGCCTAGAAGTTGCAGTAACCAGCCTTCAGGTTCCTTAGCTTGACATTTCTTATTCTGTATCTATGAAGTTAAGAAATACTTCCCAGATGTAGTATTTCTCAAGAAAATTAATTCTTACATAAAGAGATGCACTGCATACAGTTTTGTTGCTGTTCTGATCTAGGAAGAAGCCAGTATAAATTAAGAATCAAAAAGTGATATTGGCTCTAGCACAAGGGAATCTCAGAAGGCAACAGGGAGAAGGAAGGTTAAATTAAAAATTTAGGCATTTATTCAAAATCAGCCATCAAATTCATTTGACTGACTGGAAGCAGGGACTTGTAAAGGCAGACTGCAGATGAGTCATTATTTATGGTCCAGCTGATATAAACTGACAAGCCTCTTCACACCTGTAGGGAAATGTTTCTTAATAAAAAAGAGAAATTTCTAAATTGATTTACAATCAGTAGATGCCTTGTTTTTTATTTTCCCTGCTCATCTTAAAGCTAGAGAAACCTCATGTAAACTGTATTAACTTGTTGCTGTCAGCATGGGAGTTTTCTTTGGTTTCAATATAGGTAACAGTGTAGTCCTTCATGTTTTCCTCTGTTCCTTCTTTTTTTACCTGGTTTCCTTTCCTATACTTAAGCACTTGCCTTGCTTAGAGCTGGATGAATAATATTAGACTAGAAATTTCTTGTTATAGTTCATTTTAGTAGATAAAAATTGTTCTAAATTCTTTTTTAAAAAAACCCAACAAAACACAACCTTGTTTTAAAATAAAACTGAAAACCAGAAAAAAAGAAAAATGAAAGCTTAAAGAATGTTCATGTCCCAAAGATGGGATTTGTAACTTTTGTTGATGTTGGCTTATGAAAGCTTCTAAGAGTGCACAGGAGTTTTTTGTTCTTTTTTTTTGTTGCTGATTTTTTTTAATCTTTTCTAGAGCTGTGAAAGAATGACACGAAAAAATTCTTGACCTGTTGCAGGCTGGAAAAGTCTTCATATTGTTTCTCATCCAGAGGCACTGAAGAGTTAATTCAGGTAACCTACTTTGATTGCTTTAATGAAAATAGTTAAATAAAACCAGAGCTCCTGGTGTAAAGTTGATACTTCAGCATTGCTGTGTAAAGGTGTTTTAGTTAAAGTACCTTCTTGTCTTTGAGTTGTTACTTCCCTTAACCTTGCGGTGAGGATATGCTGAGCATATCAGACATTTAGACTGAAATGAAATATTCAAATTAGTTGCTTTCCATATGTTTTTTAGGATATAATGAAATTATTTGATCAAATGTTTTGGAGTCTGCACTCTGAATGTTTGAATTTGTAACGGAGACTCTGCCATGTCTAAGGGTTTCTTGCAAAGCAGTTTGTGTTTTCAGACTATGATATGCTTCTGTTTTGCAGAAACCACCTTTTTTCTGGTGCTGGCAAGGATAGGTGCTACCTAGCCTTTTGCACTGCAGTCAAATAATGGTCCCTTTTTCAGGTGGGAGGAAAAAAGCAGTTATATGACATTCCCTCTGATAGAGAGAATACCAATATAGTGTCAGGAAAGCCTCGTTTCATCCTTACTGATGTAGCTGGAGGTTTACCTCTGAGCAGGGGACCTACACAAAGTATAGGTCACTGCATATGAAAGCCTTTTTTGTTAGAGAAGCATCTCATTGTGCTAGGTGAGTAAATTGTGCATAATTCCCATACATGCTTGAATGATGCCTTGAGTACAGTGGCGTATGGAATGATCTAAACATCAGTGAAGTTCCTCATGAAGAACTTAAATGATTCCTTACCCACAGCAGTCTTGAAGTGTTGGGGAATTTCCAGAAAACTAGAATTAGTGTTATCTCAGCATTTACAGACAGGTAAAGCTGTTGTGGTTTCCAAATGAAATAATGGAATGTCTCAAACAGGTTTTGATTAAAAAGACTTAGAAGATGAGTGATGCAAATCAATTCAATTTGTCAGCTTAAGGACAATAAGAGTTTAACTAGATGTGGTAAAGCTGATAGGAAACATCTAGCATTCTCTAATGGCAGGTCATCCAGGGCTAGGAAGCATAACTATAAACACTATTGGTATGGCGTCACTCAGTCACTCAGGTAGTGAGGGAAGGAAGATGTGCGGTACTCAGTGGCCTCACATGTGACTAGTACTGTACCTGTCTGAAGAAAAGGTTGCGGGAGGGGGGAAGGAAAGAGAGAAATCCACATCAATTTCAATAAGGTATATCTAAGGTGTGAGGGCTTTGAATTTCATTAGTTTTATGTTGCTACCACTCTGCTGGCTTGAATAGAGCTATTTCAAAACATATAAAGATCATCTCAGTGTATGTTCTTATTGGAAAGAGTGAACTTGCTGTGTTTTTACATAGAAGTTACTTGGCTAATTGTAATGTTAGTGATCCACTTTAGAAAACAATCGTTCCCAGGCTGAAAAATAATTTTCTAAACCAGTAAAGGATTACTTCAATTACCTGAAAATGAAACATTTAGTGTGAGCCTTAAGAATAAGCTACTTAACTTGGTGATTTTTTTTTTTTCTCTTTTTAAATGTTGAAGAATCTGGGGAAGAGAACTAAATTGGAGTTAAATGGTGTATTGCTATTGTCAATTGATGAAATTATTTGATTGCTGTTTCTACCGTTTCTATAGATGTAGTATTATGACCTTTTCAGGTTCTTAAGAATGAAACTTTGCCTTCTTGAAACTCCATCTTATCTAAAAGTAAAGCCAAGCCACTTTTACAAATGTTTTGATCTGCAAGTGAGCAAATTATAGCTTAATTTCTGACAAGTGATCGCTGCATGTACCCCTTTAAATTGCATGCAGATTTCACCACTAAAGGAATACCATCTGAGTCATCAACAAAACTTAAAGCAAAGACTACAAACAGATAAGCCAACACTTTAAGCTAAGAAAGCCTCTCCTTGGATTTGACACCACAAGTTGAATGTTACCATCACGTGTCAACCAATCACAACAGGGAACAAAGCCACTGCAGCATTTGTTGTTTTGATGTCGGCCACATAAGCTACTTGTTTGTCCCTGATTTCTGTGGATACAGGGGTAAGATGACCAAAGCTACATGGTTGAGAACACTGATATATCTTCTGAGGTGGTAAAGGACTGTGTCTTATCATATTATATCCCTTGTCATAGGGGAGGGTACTCAAGAGTGACAGAAAAGGCTTCACCATTATTACTACAACACCAAAGGGAAAGATACTAAAAAAAGTAGAAAAGATCCTTTCCAGTGGTTACCATAGTACAGGCAGGCTTGTGAAAGAAGTGAGGAAAAAAGCTGTAATTTCCGCTGCTATTCCAGGTTCCCCTGGAATAGGGGAATTCACTCCCTTGGGATTTACACTCCTGCAAGAATACTAACACACAACAATGGCAATGTCGTGCTCTCATTGTGTTTTGGGAACTGGAAGCTGGGGGGGTTCCCATGAAATTAAGGAAACAGTGCCTCTTTTTCCTCCAATAGTTTTCGCCTTTTTGGGGGGGAACTGTGTGTGTGTCACAAAATCAACTGAACTATGTAAAATAAAACACTGGAACATATTGACCTGAACAAAGAGATCTAAAACTGGTGTAAGCAACAGATAGGCTGTTATAAACTGATCTATGGTTCCCAAGTTCCCTAGGGAACTTGGTTCCCTGACTAATAGTAGGGCAAGTTTTTGTCAATAAGCTGCAGAGCCTCAGTAATGATCCAGTTTGAATGGAAACAACAATGGCCTGGCACATGTGAGTCATCTTGGACCTTGACCTCCCAGATGAGGTGTGTGCACCATTACACCCGGGTGGCAATGGTTGGGCAGCACTAGCTAGTGGGACAGATGGAAGAATTGTCTAGTCTCTTTTCCTCTAGAGAGGTACGAAAGTGAAAATATCTAAGTGGAAAACTAATTGCTGAACTCTCCCCCCTCCTCCCCCTCCCAGCCTATTCTAGAGGTATTTTGGAAGAAAAGCAAAAGCAGATGGAAGGATGTATTGAAATTTATCCAGGCAAAAGACATTTTCTAACTAGCTCTATCAGGAATATCAATACCTGCTTCACCTAACAACCATGCTAAGATTTAAGGTTTTCCTTTGTCAAAGGATGCTAGTCAATGCCCTTCAGAGTTAACCATTAAGCTTATTATTTCTCATAGTCTGACAAAATTATACTTTGTTCTCTAGAGAAGTTGCTAAAGGGAATTTAGTTGGACTAGACACAAGAACAGAACAAACACCGAGTCAGATAAAATTCAAAGTTTGTTTGTTAAGTGGGATGGGTATTGCAGGCAAACAGTGATTTCTGTCCTATAACACTCTCACTCAGTTTCAGAAATCAGGCCTCAACCCCTCTGGTCCAGTTCAGCCTGGCAGCATGGACCCTGGGGGACAGGACACTTACTCTAACCACTTGACGTGGCAAAATCCTGGCTGGCAGGTTGGCCCCTGTGCGTAGCAGTTCCACTTCAGACTCAGCCTTTCACATCATGTCAGATATCTGTGCATGTGTGTTTCCCTCTTCCTCCCACCTCTCCCTGTGCGGCTACTGTCTCCACTATTTATTACTTTCTATACTGGACTGTTGACACAAACTGCAAATTGCCTCACTAACTACGTAGATCCAGGACAATGTCTTTGGTTTTCTCCATATACAAGGCCAGTCAGCAGTGTCACTTGAGGTTTCTATCACCTTCTGGTCTCCCACTTCAAATGTATCAGCAAATTGTTATATAACTGTTGCTGACTTTGCAAAGTTCATTTGTTGCTTCTGTTTTCTAGCTGCTACTGGATTCATGTAGTTAGAGCTGGGCAGATGCAGTCAAGTCTCATTTACCTGAGGAGTTCTCTAAGGCTGGCTTCAACCCAGGCCAGAAATAAATTGAAGAAATATTTCCCTGTCACTCCTCAGTTCTGGTATGTGTAGCTAAAAGCTTGCCTAATCAGACACACCTTTTACGTGCAGCTCCAGATAACTCACTAGTACGGGTGTTGTCTTGGTGTGCTGCAGTGCTGGCAGGGTACCCTTGGCAGACCTGGCTGTAGGCATTAAGAAGTTACTGCCTCCTGGTAACATCCCTATTTGTCTTCCAGATGCTGTATGCTGTATCACATTTTCACCAGCGAAGTCTAAATGTATTAAAATGTTCAATGTTAAAGTGATAAAAAACTTGGTGTGGTTGCCAGATGATATGGTTTGTAAAAGTAATTTTGTTTTGTTACAACAGTGCAGGTGATAGAGGAAAAATCCAGTGGGGGCTCATCAGTAATATTGCTTTTCTGGCAGATCTAAATATTGCTTCAAATCAATGTAGGCAGTTGCAGGTAGTTGGACATACAGGAGCCTGTTTAAGGTTTCAGCTGAGACTTATTATGCCCTCTGGGTCTAGAGCAAAAATCCTTTGCAGGAATAATAGTGCTTGAGACTAGAGTTTGGGGCCAGGAAAGATACCATAATGAAAGCAACTAAGGATTACTTTTTTTTTTTTTTTTGTAAAATCTTAGAGAAAAGCCACACTAGGCAGCTGAGTAGGTATTTAGCAAACTGGAAAATCAGATCAGGTAAGTCCTCTGATTTTTGTAATTGATTGTATCAAGGAAATGTTTTAAATTACCTCAATACCTATATAGATGGAATAGTGTCCTGCCTATGGATGAGATACATATAGATGAGATGGCAGATGACACAGATGAAATGACCAAATACTTGATGCTTTTGGAAAAAAGTATGGGATCAAATCAGGCGTCAGTTCTGAATCATTCCAGACCTCCACCTCTCTTGCATTTCTTGTTTTCATTCCCAAATGAAAGACTCTCATGGGAAGACTCTAGTTCTCCCACTATTACGAGGTCATTTCTGGAGCCAGAGTTTAGCTGTCTGATTTTGGACTTTCAACAAAGTGTGTGAACCTCTCAACCTCTCACAGTTCTCAGAGTCAATTGAGTTCTAATTGATGGATATATTTAGGCCAAGTTTTTTAAAAGAACCCAAAGTCATAAATGGGATTTGAGCTAACAAATCCCTTGGGTTCACGAACAATCCCAAACTCAGGCTATAGTCCTCTAAGCAATGAAATAAGTAATTAAATCAATACGTTTGAATTTTTTCCTTGAAAATCTGCATGTCCATGTAAAATTAAGAACACGCGGTACATATCTGAAAGATCAGGGGTGTAATTCACTAAGAATTTTTGCAGTCCAAGTGGACATGCTTTTGTGAGTAACAAATATTTGCATATTCATTCTTTCTTTGAGTCACTTCTTTCCTGTAGGCTTTCATCCTTAATTACGCTGCCATGGTATGGGCACCTTTCTTGTATTCAATTATTTGTTTCCTGTTTATTTTTCTTTGAGAAATGATCTCAGTTCTGTGCAGTCAGTTTCTCTCAGGAGAAATGTATTGCTTTTCTGCTCATTACCATTTTTTAATTGTTAGTGAAAGTATGGGTGGTTCCATCCCGTGTTCCAAAAGAGCCGGGCAATATGGTACCCAACTCACTGTTCCCACAAACTCTGACAAGGGGTGAGCCGGTTTGGTGGAGTTCTGCAGCGATCAAAATATTTCTGATGGACTATTTTTCTGCTCAGAAGTATTCTGCTGTTCCTCTGAAATAAGTTTTCCATATCAGCATGACAACATTATATTTAGGGAAAAAAACAGCTTTCAACCATATCAAAAGATTTTTTTTTTCTTTTTGTACTGAAATGACTTTCACTTCACACTTTTATTACAGATTACAACATCATGTAAAATAAGGAAAAATGAGAATGGAACAAAGCAATGTTGGATTGATTGGATGGAACAAAGCAATGATGAATTCCAATGAACTGGAACAAAGAAATGAAGTATTTCAATCAATCTGAAGAACTTTTTTCTTGAAACTTTTCTTCTTATATTTTCTTTGCTCCAGTTCAGAATGAAAACAAATTCCTAAGCAGAATTTTCTGTTTGAAATTAGATCACATGTATGATGATCTAATGGATTGTTATGTCATACCAGAACTTCAGAAAGGTACACATATACTTGAGGGCATTCAGGACAATATAATATTGGTTCAGTTAATATTAGCACATCTGAGGTACCATTTTTTGATAACTTTGTAAAAGACATGGCTGGAAACAAGAAGTTCTGGCATTCATATGTGAATAGTATGGGTTTTTTAAACTAGACTGAGAATTTGTGAATTGAGAATTTTACATATAGCAATCAGTATTTGGGTAGGTAGCTATCTCTATTGTAATTTTTAACTGAAAATTTCCACATTACAGATTTCCTTTTTCTGGCTGTTTGTTATAGCTGGACCAGCACCAAGCATGACCATTAAAGGATTGAGTGCCCTGAGTGATTATTCTGACACTGTGTTCATGCTCTGATTTTTTATTCTACTTAGAAAACCTTTATTTAATAGCAAAAAACATCTTTCATAAAGCAGTGAATAAGACACAGCTGATCCATGTTTTCAAGTAGACCACTACAGACACTTATTAGCTGTACAAAGATTTCTGCAGATTACTGAACTACCTACTGTACTCTTCACATGGGCCTTGCGCTTCCCAGAATTTCTTTGATTTGATGGTCCTGTCTGAATTTCAAAGAGTATCTAGTGCTTTCTTCACATTTATTCTCTTCTGGTATAGAAGCAATTTTTTTGCTTTAAGAAAAGCATATAGACAAAGGTTTCTTTGGTTAAGGTGGCTCTGCACAGCCTGGATGTCTGGTAAGCGAGCCCAGCTCTCTGTGTTGCATGGTTTCTCACGCTGTGTTTAGTTATGCTCTGCTAAGGTTGAATGTGTGATCCTGTGCAGGAAGATGTCTGTTTAGCACAATTAGAAGTCACAAAAGTATACACTTCAGCAAAATCTACCTATCAATCTCTGGCAGGATTTTCTGTCAGAAATTCTGTGTTTACTACTGTAACCTACGTTATTAAATTCAAACTACCGTGGGCCTGACTGGGCAACATTAATGTTGCCATCAGAGATTCATACTGGCTTGTTTTTGTTTTTTTTCAGGTTGATACCAATTTACGTACAAGAACTTAAAACTCTTCGGTACCTGAGGTCTCTTGTAAATGAACCTTCATGCATGCTCCAGGTATCTTTTCCCATTCTCTCTTACTTCGTTTCTGTTTCTTTCTTTCTGTGAACTCATGGAGCTGATGCTTGTATCAAAATGTTACTGTCTTGATGGCTTCCAAGGGCTGAAGACCAGGATATTTAGACAAGTTTAATCTCCTTACAGTTGTCTCTGTAATGTCATGATTTGATGGGCAGCAGAAAGGGTTGGATTCAAAACTAAAAAGGTTATGAGGGAAAACAGGTGTCACCCAGAAACTTGGGGAAATTATAATAATCTTTCTGGGGCTCCACAAGATAATTTTTACCACTTTAATATATGAATCAAGTTGCTAACAAGCAATGTTTTTACAGAAGGAAAGAAAACTCTAAGGTAGATAAACCATTATTCCTAAAGTGTAACAAATAACGATATCACTACTTTCTGGAAAGGCAGCTGCTAGATCATCTGCTTACTCTCTCCTGCAGATCAGTTGCTGTTTCAGACTGTCAGACTCACTGGGTAGCAAAGTCTGATTTAAGTTGTGTTTAACTGTTAGATTGAACTACTTTCTGTTGGTTGCAATTCATTCCTCATCATCCTTGCTGCTTCCAGTAACTTCAGCTGAGCTAACAAATCTTATTATCTCAACTCTTACGCTTTGTTACCTTTAGAAATATAATGCTGAGAACTGAACACTGGTGAATCTCAGCTCCTTCTCCTTCTTTGCACATAGATCTCTTGCAAGGCATAAACCTCCAACTTTTCCACCAGTTCTATTCTTTACACCCAGATGCTATTTGCCAAACCCAAGTGTGACGACTCATTCCAGGAAGAGTGAATGTACTTAGGTTTTTGTAAAATCACAAACTTCCTCTACTTCATAACATAACTCCATCCTTCACAGAGCTATTTAATTATAACAGCAATACACACATAAAACAACTGTTTTAGGCCTGCCCATTTGTCCTTTCTATTTCTCTCTCCATTGCTCCATGACATCTTGGGCTCTGAACTGCTCCCCATTCCTTGGGATCAGGTCAGAGTTTCACTACATGAAAAGAAAATAAATCCTTCAAAAAGAGATGTGCAATTCATCCCTCAAGAGCCACAGCTGTATGCTTTCCTCCAGTCTGAGTGTAAAGATTGATCAGGTCTTGTTCTGCATCTGGCTGGTTTCATTAGTGTGAAGAGATTAGTCAAGGACACAAGAGTTTTAGCAAAAATTTCATTAACTGGCTGAGATGTCAGCAGTATATGAAAAGCTCTTTGCACACGGAAAGAAGGTTTGCAGTCCTGAGTCTCAAGTGACCCACAAGAAGCTCCTTCTGAAAATATTCCCTCTTTCTTTCTTTCTATGGACAGAGAAGGTCTATGTGCTCTATGTGGAAACAAGATATTTGTGATGCTGGGAAGAAAAAAAGCCATCCCAAGTAGTGCAGGGCAGACAGGGATAAAGGAAGAAAGGAGTGGAAAGGTATTGGGAATCAGCTTGGAAAGAAACACTTAATTATGAAAAGTTTGCCTTTTTTTTTAAAAAGGCAACCTTTTTTTAGATTTTAAGGAGGCTCTAAGATTGCTTTGTCTGAGGAGAGCTAGAGTGAAAAGGGACACTATAAAACTGCGGTCTTTGAGTGGGGATGGGATTCCTCATGCATTCAAGCTGGCTAAATATAGCTAAGATAATGTTTTCCCTGGTATGATGGAAGTCACTTCTTGGTTTATTGGGTACTTCACATACAAGTAGGAGAGAGGAAAAACATGTGCAGTAACAGGAAAGGGCAGAGTTCCCAGCTCTTGTTATTTTTCATACAGCTAAATTAATGATCTACTTATCTTATGTGAATGTATGAGAACCTAGCAGTCCCTAGAAAGAAAAAGACTCTAACCCTTTCTGTCGCTGCTGCTCCAAAGAAAAAGCTTCCCTGTTTGGTCTTAGTCTACCGTATGAGCTCAGAAGCAGGCAAATGAGAATGACAGATTACAAGAATGGCAGATTAATTTTATTTTTAAATCACATCTTCTAAGGTTTTGCATGTGATAGTTTAAAACCTGAGGTCAGCAATACTGCAAATGCTTTTATAAAGCACAGAATGGCTGTGTCACATATGAATCTTTCTTTTAAAAAAGCCTCTTTTTAAAGTTGGTGAAATCCCTTTAGGTGAGATGCTTTCAAGGGAAAGTGATAAAGCCTTTTTAATACAGAAGTAAAAAGGTTCATTGTATAGGAGTGGATGAACAATCAGGCAGTCAGACTTTGAATACAATGCAAATGTTTTATGGAGGTGACAGAAAGCTCAGTGGAAAGGGAGATAGAATCGCTGTTGCAAGACTTAAGGATATGCTTATATGCCATGTTAAGCCTCATCTGTCTTATGTCCATATTATGAAGACCTTAAACCAGGCCATGAACACCCAGGGTCCTGAAGCCATTGGCTCCCTCCCTGTGGGGTCAGTATGGTGGGACCAGCCTCACTGAGCTGCATGTGTAATAAGAGCTGACCGGCATCTGGGCTAAGATGTGTGCCTGTATGCGTCCTGCTTTTCAGCTAGCAAGTACAATATGGCAACACTGGCAGCACCAATACATCCATGAGTCAAAGGTCTTAAGGTATTTTATGGTGTTAATATGACAAGAAAAATTATTTGAAGGAAGGAAGAAACTGGGGAAATAACCGTGAGTTAAGAAATGCTTCCCAAGTGAACCTGTGGGAAAGACTTGGTAGAGCGAAGGCAGAAAAGCAGCTGGTCACTGCATAAGGCTCATGCAGGGTTACTCTTGCCTGCAGGCAGTCTGCTCCAGAGGGTGTGAGACCACCCAAAACCAGGGCATGTCACAAACATGCAGTTCTGCAACGCTGTTGGGAAATCCACAGGGGTGAGTGTTTGTGGGAAGCAAATGAAATGGAGTGAGGCAGGTAAGCAGTGGAAAAGAGGGCTAGAATGAAATGATACATGGGAAACACTGGGGATCAAACTGCAAGGAGCAGATAGGAAGGAAGGGAAAAAGAAAAGCTATGCTAAGCAAAACTGCGTGGTTTGGAAAGGCGAGATATGAGGGAGGGCAGGAGCATTGCTGCTGAGTTCACTCCTCCCTTCTTTCCCAGGATGTCAGATCACTTTCTCTATGCCCCTTCTTAAATAAATGCCAGTTCATCCCTTTGTGTTCCCCCCACGCCTCCCCAGATTATCCTTCCTTTTGTCTTCAGTTGATGGGCTTCTTTGGTACCTACCTCCTAGCCTATATAGGAAGCAATGAGTTTTCCCAGTTTCTTCTGTGTTCCAGGAATATATTCCTGTCACCATTTTTACTGAACACATTTCCATGCATGGGAACTGATTCTCTTTCCACACACAGAGAGAGGTATGTTATTTAGAAAGTCGTGTTACCCATGTACAAGGCAAAGGACTAAGTCCCAACACAACTATGAGTCCTTGTTCTGAAAAGGAGGAAAGATAGCATTTCCTGTGTGAAGATGTCTCAGCTGACATTATCAACTTACTTTGTACAGGAGAGTATAAAATCTCTGACTCACGTGGCGTTGCCAATTAAAAATCTATTTCCTTCCTCGAGAAGTGAGAATTAGCCATTAATAACAGTCACAGGCTTTGGAAGGTAGTGGCTCTGTATCGAACTCTGGAGGATTTAAATATTTGGATGTTGTTCGTAACTGTCCAGATCATGGGATTGAACTAATGTTTGTACAATGTTTTGTTCTCTTTGAATGAAAGGTACTGTAAAAGTGCTTTGCAGTAGGCTGTTTGATTCCAGGCACCTCAGGGAGATGCGTAGCACTCCTGAAATAAGTGTATGATACAGTATAATTCTGTAACATCTTTCCAAAAGGGAAGCTGAGAACTACTTCTGTGGGTAACTGAGTAGAACAGCATTAGCTTTTTTAAGATTAGAATATAGGCCAAAAATTGTTACTCATTCTGTATAAAAAGTGTTGTTCATATATATATTTACAAAAAAGAGCAACAGGCAAAACAAAGTGAACTGGAAAGACCATTGTTTTTGCTTATTGCTTCTTGGGATGCGCCTGACAAGGGGAGTGTTAAACAGCAAACAAAAAGCTCTGTTGGGCACTTCCCTTTCCATTTGCCTGGCTCCCTCGAAACTTCTGGGAATTAAAGCACCACACTTGTGATTCCCTTTAAATCAAAATGAGGAAAGACCAAAGACAGGGTGAACTCTGCTGGTTTCAGTTTAGTAACATTTCCTGATAGTTGCGCATTTCCCCTAGGATTGCGTGAACCTAGTGATATTACAAGAGTTGTCTTGAGCAGAGAAAACCTGTGTTTCCCAGAAGGGATCCTCAAAAAGGGTGTGGTGTATTTTTCTTATTGTTTGTATATGTCTCCACAGAGGCTGACTTATTAGGTGGGTTAGAAATGAAATAATAATCTACATGAATCATCTATATGTCAGTTCCACTGCAGACCAGTGAGCATGTAATAAGACCTGCTACATGTCCAAAAAGTACAGCTCTCCATATTACCTAATCACTTCACAAAACTTATGGGCTTGAGGGTGGATCAGGTTTCATCAGGAGAGTATAGCACGGCCAGAGCAATCATAATTTTAAAAAATTAAATAAGAGAGGGACCGTAAAGAAAAGGCAACTGAAATTATAAATAAGATCTTAGTTTCAATTACTGCTTTCAGGTGACACTTACAAACTTTCCTAACAATTTGCCTGTAAAAATACCAGGTGATAGGCTTGTTGGTATTGTATATATTTATGCAACTGTATGGAAAGATGTTGGAGCCTGCAATTTAGCTGAGAGCTGCTTCCTTTCTAGGCACTTCCTAAAAAATATTCATGGAGGGGATGAGAGGGAAAAAAATTACAGCTGCTTGCAATGCCTTTGGAGCATGAATACTGTTATTCTCTATTACTTTTTCAGTTGTGAGCAGCTGGTCTTTCTATTGTAAGTGAGAAGAAGCATTTTAGCTATTACGAGGTGTATTTGGATGCCACTTCCATCATTCAGAAAGGCCCAGCAAGATTCTGTCATGCACTTTCCAGCTGAGCATGCATCCAGGCACAAAACGAAAGCTCGATGATTAGAGAACTGATCTGAGGAGGAATAATGGCACATGTGATTATGGAGGCACTTGGATGGTAAGGCACTCCAACCATGATGATAGCAGCAATATAATGTTGATAGACAAATACTTAAATCCCAGAGACTTCCGTTCTAGAAGAGCAAGCCAACATACACATCAGTGGTGACTTCTAATTAATACCCTGCAAAACTTAGTTTTGCTGCCCACTTAAGTATATCTGATCATACCCAGAGGAGCCCACATCTCTCCCTGGTTCTTGGAAAGCTTCACTTCCAAATGGAAGCACAACATCTGCAAGCCCTTGCAACATGTACAGCTGCAGCAATGCTACTCGTAATGCAATATACTTACCAGTATTCACTGGTTTTACTCATAACTAAATCTGGAGTTTTTCAAAATGTTTTCTTTTAACCAAGTTAATGTAGAAAGAGAGGAAAGATGTAAAATTATTTTAGCAAATATGTGACATTGTTAATTAATGTTTTTAGGTAGAATGACAGATTTTTTTTCATTGCATTAATGGTAGAGGTTTTTCCATTGTTTAGCTAACAAAGGCAGTTTCTCTACAGTGACAATGAAAAAAAAATTTACACACTTCGCGTGTCTCCTTTCCTGCCACTTCTGTAGGAGCCTTTTTTTTTCCCCAAAGAAATCCCTTCAGTACTGTGCAGGCTTTCCTTCATTGCATTGTTTTGGTTTGCTTTTTCACTTGCTTTAAGAGATGGCTTTCAGCCTTCTGTAATGACACTTATGATAGCAGCTATATGGACACCTTCAGTAGCTATTTTATACTTTGCTTGCAAAAAATTTTGCAATCAGCGGAGTAGGAAAAAAACCCATAAATGACATCGTGAATAATAAGCTCAGAGACTTGAAGTCCTAATCACCCATAGATTTGTCTCAAAGCTTCTGACTGATGCTGGCAAAGCTGAGTGTTGCCACCATAAAGGTCAGGATGACCTAAGTTACTGAAGGAGCAAAATTAGGTGTTGCAGTGATGGCAACATGCTACTTCATCAGAGATTACTATCCCTGGGTAGCTCTGATTATTGAAGTTAATCACCCAGCCTCAGTGAAGAGGGTCACGGTACTGATGCCTGAGAGCCAGCATCTACTTTGCAGCTTTCTCCAGCCTTGCCAAGATGTGTCATTACCTCTGAGATATCCTGGATATGGCTGGCTTGGGTAGCAGAGAGCAGCTGAGCTCTGGCTTCCTGCTGCCAGGGCAGTCCCATGCCTGCACGGGGCAGGATACAGGCTACTTAGGGAAGACAGACTGAGAAGACAAGGAGGGGGAATTACCCTTCATGTGAGAGAGCATCTGGAGTGCATGGAGCTCTGCCTGGCGATGGATGATGAGCCAACTGAGAGCTTATGGGTAAGGAAGAAAGAGCAGACCAGTACAGGTGACATTGTAGTGGGTGTCTGCTATGGGCTGCCTGACCAGGAAGAACAAGTGGATGAGGTCTTCTACAGGCAGCTAGAAGCAGCTTCACTCCCATGGGTGACTTCAAATGCCCCAATATCTTTTGGAGGGACAGCACAGAAGGCCATAATCAATCCAGGAGGGTCCTGGACAGTTCCTGACCCAAGTGAAAGAGGAGCCAACGAGGAGAGGGTGCTGTGCTGGACCACCTCATACTCAATAACAAGGAGGGTTTTGTCGGTGATCATAAGGCCAAAGTCACCATGAGATGGTGGAGTTCAGGATCCCGAGGGCAAGGAATAGGGCAAAAAACAAGTTCACAACACTGGACTTCAGGAGACTGGCCTTTGGCCTCTCCAAAGATCTGCTTGGAAGAATCTCATGGAATAACACCCTGGAGAGAAAAGTGGCCTAAGAAAGCTGGTTAATATTCAAGGATCACCTCCTCCCAACTCAAGAACAGTCCGTCCCAATGAGTAGGAAGTCAGGCACAAATGCCAGGAGACTTGTGTGGACGAACAAGGAGCTCGTGGCCAAACTTAAACACAAAAAGGAAGCATACAAAGGCTAAAAGCAGCGACAGGTAACCTGGAAGGAATACAGAGACACTATACAAACATGCAGAGGTGCAGTTAGGAAAGGCAAAGCCCAATTGGTACTGAATCTGGTGAGGGATGTCAAAGACAACAAGGGCTTCTGTAAGTACATAGGTGACAAAAAGGCTGCTAGGGAAAATGTGGACCCACCGCTAAATGAGGCCCAGGAGAGTGTACCCTCAGCAAGTTTGCTGATGACACAAAACTGGGAGGAGTGGCTGATGCACCAGAGGGTCATGCTGCCACCCAAAGAGACCTCAACAGCTGCAGAAATGGGCTGACAGGAACCTCATGAAGTTCAGTGAGGAGAAGCACAAAGTCCTGCACTGGGAGAGAAACAACCCCATGCACTGATATATGCTGGGGGCCACCCAGCTGGAAAGCAGCTTTGCCAAAGAGGCCCTGGGGGTCCTGGTGGACACCAAGTTGACCATGAGCGAGCAATATGCCCTTGCCACAAAGAAGGCTACTGGTAGCCTGGGCTGAATTAAGCAAAGTATTGCTAGCAGGTTGAGGGAGGTGATCCTTCCGCTCTACTCAGCACTGGTGAGGCCACACCGGGAGTACTGTGTCCAGTTCTGGGGTCCCAAGTACAAGAGAGACACGGACATACTGGAGAGAGTCCAGTGAAGGGCTACTAAGATGATTAAGAGATTGGAGCATCTCTCCTATGAAAAAAGGCTGAGAGAGCTGGGACTGTTCAGCCTGGAGAAGAGAAGACTCAGAGGGGATCTCATGAATGTACATAAATACCTGAAGGGAGAGTGCAAAGAAGACAGAGCCAGGCTCTTTTCAGAGGTGCTCAGTGACAGGACAAGAGGCAATGGGCATGACCTGAAACACAGGAGGTTCCCTCTGAACATCAGGAAACACTTTTTCATTGTGAGGATGACAAAACACTGTCACAGTTTGCCCAGAGAGGTGGTGGAGTCTCCCTGGAGATATTAAAAAGCCATCTGGACATGGTCCTAAGGAACCAGGTCTCGGTGACCCTGCTTGATCAGGGGTATTGGACTGGATGACCTCCAGAGGTCTCTTCCAACCTCAGTCATTCTGTGATTCTGTGAACTCAACTTTTATGCAGTAGTAGGATACTTAACATGAAAAGTGAGAACATACAATCAGTTTGCTGCATCTGAGGGGAAAAAAAGAAAGTAAGATTCCCTTCAATATGAGTAAAGGCAGTGTTCAGCTGTATGCAAACACAAAAGCATGAAATGGTGTTTCTGTAGAATTCTAGCTCTCAATATTTGTACTGCAGGCTGCTACTGTTGTTGAAGTGGGTGAAATAAAATGGAAAAATATTATTAACAGGAATAAAATCCATTAACGCCTCTGAAGTCCAATTAATATTGTGAGTGCTCATTTGATTGCATTTGAGGTAAATTATTTGATATTTTAAAAAAAAGAAAAAAAAAGAAAGATCAGCTTTTATGAAATGAGGAAGCTGGGCAACTTCAGGAGAAAAAGGCACAAACACTTCAGAATTAATTACAGCTAGCCCTCAAGATGGAAATGAAGCTAGAATGAATCTCTCTGACAAGCTATTGTAAATCAGAAGAGCAAAATGAGATTGAGTGATGAATCAGAAAGAATCATGCTATAGAAATTAATCAGTTTTCAATAAAGCTGAGAGAATGAGGCAAGTTTTAAAATGAAGACAGCAAGGCAGCTCAGAGGCATATTCTTCATGTTTCCCTCTTCACTAAACACTTGAGGTATGCTGTCTATGGTTCTGCCCTATTCTATCTACAATTCTTGAGTGATCCAATAATCTAGTAGGAAAATGTTTCATCAACAAGTAGTTTGATGTTAATGAAACATGCAAATGACAGGTATTAGGCATATAGGCTCAGAAATCTAACTGCAGGTTCACCGAGTTGGAGGTTTAGGATCTTTTAGTATTAATTTGTGCTCAGTAAAGTGGGTGGCAGTACAGAGCCCTCCTGACATGAAATCAGCTCTCCTTCATTAGCCTCAACTTGAGTTTAGCTCTGAGCATTTGGGGTCATTCAGAACAAAGCCCAGGTAAGAAGTAGAGATATGTTGTGTGAAGGAGAACAGGATCCTTGTATAAGTCCCTCTAGCCTCAGTGGATGCATTTTCTGTAGATAGATACAGGAGGCAATGAAAAAAAGGTCACTCTTAGCCCAGAAATACATTCTCATTACAAAAGAACTGGGTACTTTGTATTAAGTGGCTTGATGCAAGTGATTGCACTGAATTGTTGAACGGGAAATAAAATATATTGGTCCTTGTCATGGAGGAGTTTGTACGACATCGCGGTGACAGTTCCTTTCAGCTATTAAATGCATTAACCTATGATATTTATAGCAATGTGTTCTTAAAAATCAATTGTTTTTAAATGATTGTGTTTCAAGCAGGAAATATCACTTGAGCTCAGCAGCTGCGTAACTTGGTTTAAATCAGTTGGCAGCTGTCCCTGAGCAAAAACTTATGGTCTTTGAAGAGTCACCAAATAAAGACTGAGGCTGTCCTGGTGGGTATTTTGAGGCTCCAACATATCCGTCTGTGCATCAGTTTGTGTGTTTCGCTCCAGATCATGCTGTCAAGGCTCTGGAAAAAAGCCAGTCAGGCTGTGGCAAAAGTCACAACTTCTCTTCTGAACTTTTCAGTATTTGACAGTTCTTGGTATTTCATATTGCAATTTGTCATGCTAGCTGGGGAGCTTCACTTCAAGAAGATGTTGAGCAATTGGGAGAGACCCTCCTGAGCATACTGGGGCCTTGCTTCAAAGGATACAGTTTCTGATTTTCTGTGGAGAAATTTTGACCCCGATGGGATTTTTAAGAAGGGAAAAAGTCTAGTTCCCATACTTTTCTTTTGTTTTTAATTTGCAGGTGTGGGTTGTTTTTTTTTTTTTTTTCCACAGATCTGCCCTTGGTTATAGGATTTACGGTGTTAATTCCTTTTTTTAGCCATGGCATATATTTTAGAAAAAAGCCCAACATTAATTTAAAAATGTTCAGTGATGGACAACACAGAACAGACCATGGTAGATTGTTCTCCTAGTTAATTATACTCTGGAAAAAATGAAATAAAAATCCTGAACTTGTCAAGTATCCAGCCACATGGCTTTTGTCAGTGCTTGGCTGCAGAGCTTCACACTGTCAAATTTATGCTCCCTTTGCCGGGATTTAGGCTGATCATACTGTTCCTTAATATGCTCTGCTTGTTCACTTAAAGTGTTTTCGAGTCTTTCTCTAAGAGGCAGGTTTCCTTAACCTGTAAGCATTCTTGTCTCTCTTCAGAGCCACTTCCACGTAATCAACATGATTTTGCAGTAGTAATTAATTTTTTTTAGAGGTAATAAAGGGATCAGAAGCTTTCTGTCCCTACTCAATATTTCCCCTTTGTGTATCAAATATCACATTTTGCTTTTTTAGCAAGAATATCACACTGGGAACTTGTGTTCAGATAATCAATAGTCATGGCCTCAAAATATCTTTTCTGATTCATTGCTTGTATTTGATTAATTGCTGCTAACATAGAGTCCTTCTTTTAAGTACAAATTTCCTTCATTATTCCTATACATACATAATATTTCAAGTAGCCTTTTTAAAAAAAATCTTTTTGCCTGCCTGCATCCAGTTTCCCAACAGACTCTGTCCTCTGGCTGTACAACTAACTCATGTACTCTGTCTGTACATGTGATCAGCCCTCCTTAATTTTTGTCTCATACAATTTGTGTATCATTAGCAGACAACTTATGTAATGATTTTCTATATTCTTCTCAGTTATGAATTGTAATGTTAAATTGTGGAGGGTCAATATTCACAATACAGAATCCACTAGGTCACATCACTTAAACGGATTGTCTACTCACGTAACCAGATCAGCTTTTCTAGCTTTTTACCTCTTTTATATATCAGCATATTACTTCCTTCCAGGCCTCTTGAGCTTCTCTGATGATCAAGATATACTGAAAATCAACAACAGTAGTTCAGAGAACCTGTCAGCACTTTTAAGCTCTTAGATGCAAGGTACTTGGACTTGCTAACTGAAGAAGGCCTCCTTTAAGTAGTCCTGTAAAGTTAGGAACTGTTGGAATAGAATTATTTCAATGTCATTGTGTGCTATGACTGGATCACAGAAGACTCATTTCATGTATACCTCCACCCTGTCTTTAATGTAATTGTCAATTCTGCTGTTTCCATCTAGTAATGCACCAAGAATTCCTCAATTTTTCTGAATATGCTCAGAGAAACCTAAGTTTCTTAAGTAGCGTGGTCTATTTCTCATTTGCAGGCTATTTGCGTAGCTAGTGAAATGATTCTAAACAGTTCTCTATCATTATTCACATTCTAATCTTTGAACCCTCTCTGCTGACTGTTATCGCTTCTAGCTGTTCCCTGCTTTGTGCGTCTAGCCCTTTTAAAGCCTGAAACAGGATTAAATACATGTTCACATATACAGTTCATACGTACTACTTTGGACTTTATTCTGTTTGCAACAATAAATTAGAGCAAGTTGTTAAAATATGGGAACGTATGATTTGTGGAGCCAGATTAAACCAGTATGTCACATTAGCTAATCCCATGCATCTGACAGTTTTTTCAAAGTAAAGCTAACCACTGACTACCTCCTCCATGAATCACCTAAGTGTGGACTCATCTGGGTACTGACGCAGTGTTAAAATTTCAAGCGAGTGAAGCTAATGGGACAACTGACATTTTAAAATGTACTTTAAACATCTCACTGGACAAGGGCTTGGGCCAGCTATGCAGTGGCATGCAAGGAAGAATGCTTCCTGACCAACACTGAAACACAGCTTGCCAAAACTGAAGAAAAAACCCAGGGAAGATGGGAACATGTCATGTTTGGCAGGAATAATTGGGGCTACTCTCACACAAAAGAAAGGGAATAATGGCAGGGAGGACATCTATCGGTAACATACAGAGCTTCATTGGATGAAGATGGTGTATGATGATCTATCAGCACCATGAGGTGATATCAGGAATTTTGGTTTTAATATCTTTCACCATAAGGAATCATTCTACAGGAAGGTGAAGTGAGAAAATGTCAAACTGATATCCTGTCTTGGGTGGAAAACCTTCTTGCTGCATTTCCAGGAGTCTGAGTTTTCTCCAGACCTTTAAACACATTTCAACAGCTTTATTTGACTCCTATGATTACTTTCTACAGCCTTCGTGTTTATAGTGACAATGATTTTTGAGGTTTGTTTTTGTTAGCTGTGTAACTAGAAGTTGTGCTGAAAGTCTTTGAGGAAAGTTGCATTGTTTATATTGTGACAAATCCTATTTCAATTAATTCTGAGTGTATTTCACTTATCTGCCAGAATTATCAGCTCAGACTTCACAGTCCATTCAACACTAGTGGGAGCCACGCTGACACTCTGTTTCCTGATGTCATTTCATGCCTGCTTCTCTACACCAATGTACCTCCAAGAAAGCAGGTCTCATTTAGACTGTAAATGTTAACCTGAGACAGGCCTGGGTAAAGCTTTCTTTCATTTGGAACTGCTGATCTGTTGGACTCTGTTTCCTGTAGGAAAAGGTTAGTTTCAACAACTATTTGTTTAATGTTCAAATACAGGAAAAGACCATGCAGATAACTTTGAACCGAAGTTTTAGTTTAAACATTCTAATTGATTTTTACTGTTTATTTTTGCAAAATAGAAACACTTCAAAACAATTAAGAGATATTTCACCATCAGTATTTCTGCTGAGATTTTGGTTTCCCATTCCAAATTAGGACAGGAAGATTTTCACATTCCTGTGGGACAGAAAAACAGTTTTTCTCCCCCCATTCTAGTCTCATGCAGTCACTGAAGATTGGAGAGATTGTTTGATGAAGCATATTAAAAGGAATGAGTTTATACTGTTGACTTCGTAATGATTAAGTGGAGATATAAAAACTATTTGTAGGAAGGATGAAGACACAAATAAATGCCTGAGGGTACTTGGAGGACTTGTCATTAATAGCAGTGGGATGGCATTAATAAACTAAAAAATTAGTTTGATCATCATGCTAACATTCCTTATGGTGAGATTTATTAACTTTTTTAATAGTTTCACATGAAGTCTCTTGCCTGTCAGAGATTGTAAACAGCCAAAGAGAATGATGTAATAGGACTTTCACATTGCTGAATCTGTTGACTACATTTTCCTAGCTCTCGTTCAGCTGCTTTCGTCTTTCAGGGCACTCTTGAAAACCTGCTGCCCTTTCACGGCTGTTAGGATGTTCTTTTCAAATTTAACACGTTTCATTTCATACTTATGGATTGCTGTATTATGCATTGCCTTGCTGATATTGCTGCAGCCCAATGTACTTGGAAAGTCTTTCCAGAGACTTTATAAATTGCTGATTCTGATGTATCTGTTGAACGGTTATGAAATTCTAGTAATGAAATGAACAGAGATGATAGATAGTTGACACTTCCAACTAAAACTGCTTTCTTTTGGAAAATGCACTTAATTGGCCTGAAACTGTTAGCAGAAATGTGCAGACTAGTTCACTTGAAAAGACCTCTCCATCTGGAATGGCTGAGGAGTCATGACTGCTAAGTGAGTATGTGGAAAACAGAAGTCCTGTGCTCTCTGAATCAGGTAGAAGGAGACTGAGCTGGAGTCTTTTACAGCTCCAGGGAATGATCTGGCCACATGAATGGTGCTTATTCATTTCAGATTTCTGAAAAAGATGGGATATATGTATAGACAGTTATTTAAAATAAAAAAAAATGGATCACCAACTCTCTTCTCAAGCAAACATGGAGATCAGACCTCAAATGTGTGCAGTGTCAGCTGAAGTCACCATTTTCAACAGCGCTGCCTGAGAGTACCAAGGCAGCAGATGTTCTGGTAAATGCAGCACAGAAAAGTGAAAATGAATGTGCAAAATAAGCTGCTGACCTCTGAGGGTTGAGGGAAAGATCTGATTATTCTAAGAGAGAAAACCTGGCAAAACAACTGAGAAGATCAAAAGCAATAAAAGCAACGAATCCCGGGAGGAACAACTGAAATTGTTAGTCAAACCATTTTATAAACTCTTTACAACATAAGACTTCTTAGCTGAGCTCAGCAGTTGAGTCATCTTAAGGCAAGTTTTTGTGTCTGATCTTGAACTCAAGTGAGCCACTTTGAACTCATTTGAGCTTTGGGTTAGGCATCTGTTCATAACAATTTTAGCAGAAAAAAATACCAGATTTTAGATAGTAGTTATATTTCTTAGGTTGTTAAGCTACAGATAGAAAAATAACACTGCCAGCAGCATCTGATTTACAGTAACTTCATGGCATGTGTCTTTAGCAAATGACCTGTTCAAGCTTCTTCAGCATGTCCTGGTAAAGGCCAAAAGCTAGAACAATGTCATGACATGACAAGCATAGAAACTCTTCTGTCATTGTCCAAGACTCAGTTTTAAAGGGAACATATATACTAAATGGTAAGTTTTGGATTCTTAGACAAGATCTGAACTGGAAGAGCAGCAGAAAGTCCTGTCAGTAGTCATGGTGGGGATTATTTTGGAGTGGACCACAAGAATTAACACCACCTCTACACCCCCTGCAAGAAAACCCTTCTAAAAAAGGCAACATTAAGTGTCTTTCACATGGAAATGCTTCCAACCCAGGCCATCTTACGAGGAAAAATGAAGTGGCAAGTGAGGGAAAGATGACTCAGCTGTTATACTGGGAAAAAACTCACTCTTCTTGCAGTTTGTTCTCAGGGGTGGTGATGTTTTCCTAGAAGCTTCTCTCTGACCCCTCAGAGAAATTGTGCAAGCAACCATTTCCAACAGGTGTATTTCCGAGGTTGTCTTCTTGTGCTTTGTGCTGGACTACTTGCTCCTTATTTTAAAAATTTTCATGAGCTCCAGAACAGCCATATTCTAAATGCTATCCTATCTATTCCTAGACTGAACTGGAAATTATATCTTTTCAAGTTAGGATTTTTCCCTTATGCTGATATCTTTGGCATTACTGAAATGCCCCAGATTTTCATCAGTTCACTCCTAACCTGCATTGCTATGAAGGGAAAAAGAATCAGGTACAGAAGGGTTTTGTAGTGATCAGATCAGCCTTGCTATGGCTATTGTTATCAAACAAATCACAATAAATGACAATGTGTTCCTATTATGTACTTTATAAAACGTACATAAAATAGAAATTGAAAATGGAGAAGGATGAAATAAACACTATTTTAAAAATGTATTTTAGTTTATTTTATTTTACTTATTAATGGTACAAAAAATATTTTCTTCCCGTACCTCAATGACATGTCTTGCACACACCCTGGGGTGTGCGTGCCCCACTTCAGAGACCACTGGTCTAAGCCCCAGGTCATGTGAGTGTCCTTTGTTCCCTTTTCCTCTTCCCAGAAGGAAAAAAAGGATATTTTTCTGCTCTTATTTCTTTAATTTACTAAGCCCTGAATTAATGATCCATTTTCTGGTGCTGAAAGTCTGCATAATTTCTTGATTATACCAATAAATAATAATAACTGAATAGATATATTAAAAGTGGAACAAAATATTGCTATTAACTTGAAATGGAAATACCATAAGCTGTGAGAAAACTGTCAGGACCCTGAGGACTCTAACATGTCCTAAGACCTTAACCAGCCTCACCTGGGACCCGCACCCACACCCTCTCCCCTTTTATGATTTATGTCATCCCTCCCAACCTTCTCCCCAACAGACTATTCCTTTTTCTAGAAAAAATGAAATCTTTCATCTCTTGGAGAATTATAATGTGGGACAGCAGGCATTTTGTACTATATTCTTTCATAGTTATAAACTAAGATCTGTTCAACAGATCCAGCAGCATCTCCAGTACATGTCCATTTTCAGCCTTGAACAGACCAAACAGTAAGACAGGATCTATATAACATCAAGGAAAAAGTGTTGTGGAGCATTACGTAAAAATGTTATGCAATTTCCTAAAATCTTCCTTGGCTTCCCAAATGACTGGGAAATAAGACAAAAAAGCAGTTACTTATTTTCCCTCAATTGCCCTGCTTTGACTTTCTCAGGTGGGCCAGGTGACCAACAGAAGCTTCTGTGCAAGGGATTTTTCTGTCCTTCCTATCTCAGCTGATAGGGAATCCCAAATCTACTTGAATTGTGAGGCATGTAACCAGCTCCAATAGTAAACTACATAAACGTTATATGATAGATGGGGAGAGTGGAGACTCCTTTAGGAAAGCCCTTAGGGAGCCCTCAGTATTTCTGCTGTTGGCCTTATACAGCTCAGTCTTCAGAGAGCAATTATCGTCACTGCAAAATAATTTATAAAACAGTAACACGGACTTTTCTTGGGAGAAGTTTCTGCCTGTTGGAAAGAGCTTTGAGTCTCATCTGAGCCTTTGCAAGCTGTTCATTAGTTACCTGTTACATAAACAGAAAACAATGGAAAAGAGATGAATAGGCCCTCAAATAACTTCACACCATGTTGAGGGCAAGAGATTGCATTGGGAGCTTCACATCAGTCAGAAGGACTAATGCCTTTGGCGTGCAGCTCAGGATAGTAGTGCCAGCAGCTATTAAGGGCTAGCTAACTAGTGCTGTTCTGAATCTCTCTCCCACCAGGGAAGGACCATGCTGCCCACCTCTCTGAGATTCCTAATGCGGTTCCTTTTATGTGATCTGTCCTTGCTGGGCTTTGGTACGTTGAGGGGGAGCAGAAGCAGGGTTCCCAGCTCCCTCCTGCCACCTTTTCTTTTATATCTCGTAATTCCTTACTTCTGACCATTACAGTATAATAATAATAATAATAATAATAATAATAGTAATACAACTTGCGAGGATGGAGTCTGCAAGGCACAGTAAAATGTTCATCGTGGCTATGGCACTAGATAGAGCACTTCATAGCTTCTTGTTGGTCCATTTAAAAAATTTCAGGCAGATCTTCTGCAGACTCTTTCTTCTGCCTGCTCTATAGAAATACAGCCCTTGACCTACTGAATCAAACTCGTAATCATTCTGCATAGTGCCTCCCACCCAACTGTGCCAACAGCCAGAGTGCTTCAGCAGTTGGGAGAAATAGGTTGTCTTGCTCAGGGGTAAGTTTCTGCCAAATCCCAAGCAGAGCTGTCTTTTTGTGTCTTTTTTACAAATACCCTTGAGGGTTGAGTTTTGAAAGGGTGTTGGGTGCATGATCCATTTAAATACTTCTCAAAATCTGATTAGACACTTGCTGGGCATCCCTAACTATTTAAATGGTTTTTGAAAATCTGCCCATACATAGTTTAGAAGCTTGCAAGAGCTTTGAAAATAAAACTGATGCAGTAGTCCGGATTTTTGGTAGAATTTAGGTGTTTAGCCAGATTTTCAAAAGCATATGTATGCCTGGGTAGGGTCCGAAAATGTAAATCTAGGTTGCTAAATTATGTATGGTAATGGGACCATAGTCTTTACGGTGTTGCTTGTTACTTTACATCCTTCCCAAAACTCTGAAAAAATCCAGGCTAATGTAACTCTAGGTGTTCTCATCCGTATGAATGTCCAGATTTTAATTTTTAATTATGAATAAGTAATTTTGGGTAGTATTCGTACAGAAACACAACTTAAAAAGCTTTATGCATATCTTGTATTAGAATGTATATAATAATTATATTTTATAACATTATGTATTTATGAATATACATAAATATGATATAGAATAACTGATAAAATATAACACAAATTAACATTAAAATAATTATCTATCAAAGCTTTCACAGCAACTTTCTCTTTGAGAAGTAGTTCCTTCGCTAAATGGCCAATGGACTAATAATACTAACTAGTGACTTAATTACTGAATAAAGCTAGGCACAATGCCATGAACAAAGTACAGAAATTGGACAAATACAAATATAAATATGCACACAAACATTTTGGTACATGAAGCTTTGATCAAATTGGTCATAAGATCAAATTAACCTTATCTTGACATGAACAGATGACATTGTACTTGGAATTGTTACTGAAGACATGAAGGATTATATCCCATTGTCTATATTTGGTTTATGTTCATGTTTTTAATTTTGAGCCTAGTGGGATATTTACATGACTTGCTCATCTTTATGGTATGTATTTTGAAATCTGTGATTACAAAATAAATAAAGTACAAACAAGTCATTTTTTATCTGGAAAGGGATGAGACTCTGCATGCATAGGAAAAGCACAATTAGGACAGCTGTGCTAACACAAGTTCTGGCTCTGAACGACTGATGAACCCCTCCTTTCTTCCAAAATAACTCCCTAGAACCTGCCAGTGGCGCTTCTACCACACACATTCAAAAAGCAGCCCCTGATTTTTATTTTTTTTTTCTGCCTATCTAATAATTTATTGGGAACAGGGCACTGATGTCAGTTTCCAGATGTTTTCTCCAAGTGAATATTTCAAATTAGCTAAAGATTTGGATATTTGCATAAGGCTTTGAATGTTCCCAGCATCCCTTTGATGCTTCCCAGAGAGTGTGCAGATCCCCTGCAGAATGGCACCGATTGACTCCTCTGTCTCCTGGAGGTCTGAATGAATCTGACTAGTTCTGAATGCCGCTAGTGCTCAGCACCGTCAAATCCTGCAGGGCACACGGCAGCCCTGCTGCCATCTCATCTATCTGAGTAGTGGTATTTTGGCTTTGTCTCTTCAGTTTCAGTCTTTGATTGATAGGGGTCTACAAGAAAAATTTTGGCATTCTGTACCTTTCTGTATCTCAGATGGTGGGCTGGATGCGGAGCTCAGCCCCTAGGCAGGCTGCTGTCATGCTTGCCCTGAAGATCCTTCTGCTCTCCATTGGTCTTGGCTTCTCTTGCCCCTTCTGTTATGAGCATCCTCCACCTCAGCATAGCCCTGCATCACCATGTGGACAGGCCAGATGGTGGATTGATAGGAAACTTGTGAAATTCAGCAGGGACAGATGGCAATTCCTACCGCTGGCATGCACGAATCCCTTTCAATGCCACAGGCTGGAGACTGCCTGCTTGGGGAGCAACTCTGTGGAAAAGGCCCTGAAGGGTCTCCAGGATGGAAGGACTTTCCCTGTGAGGAAAGGCTGAGGGACCAGGACTGGTTCAGCCCGGAGATGACACAGCTTCAGGGGATATGACAGCAGCCCCCAGGGCCTATGGGGATGTCATGGAGTAGATCGGGCTAGGCTCTTCACAGTGGTGCAGGGCAGGATAATGCGAGACAACAGGCATAAGTTGAAAGAAGAGAGCTTCAGAGTGGATATAAGGAAACACTTTTCCCCATGAGGAGAAACAGGCAGTAGACCAGGTTACTCAGAGAGGCTTCATGGTCTCTGCCTTTGGAGGTTTTCCGGACATGACTGGACAGAGCCTGGAGCAAGCCAATCTGACCTCAGAGATGAGCCTGCTGTGAGCAGAAGGATGGACGTGAGACCTTTCCAACCCGAAATGCCCTGTGATCATATGATCACCCATTGCCACCTTGTTTGGGGCAGTGGACCCTTGTAATCAGTGTCAGTGAGAAAGAGAGAGGATCCTCATGCCTCTAAATGTTAAAAGCTTGGGAATTACGGCAACTTCAGAAATGAGAAAGGAAAGACTAAATATTGGGGTGTTGAAAGGGGGTGATAGGGTTGGGGAATGAACAAGCAAACAATGAAGAAAGATAGGGACACATGGACAAGGAGAAAGTAAATGGAGATGGTAAGAGGTGGGATGGGGAAATGACTGAAGGGGAGTGAGGTGGGAAGCAAATCAGTTCAGGGAGACAGAAGTCTGCAGCTAATGGGAATGGGAAGATGCTAGGCATTGTGAAACACTTCATATTTCAGAGATGAGAGCTTCATTATCAGTTTGTCTTGGAGCTTTTCTTTCCCCAAACATGTATAGTAAAAGTGCCCTATCAGTGTCACTTGCAAGATCCAGAGTCTGTGTTAATACCTAATTTTGTCTATCCTTATGGGAAAAATAGCACTATTGCTTTCATATTTTTATTTTAGGGCTATGGGAACCACCATCTCAACTATTAGCAATGGGTGGCAATATCTCTGGCTCAGAAAGCCTGGTAGAGTTCCCAGCTTTGTTGTTATCACAGGCTTGTATTGTCTGGAAAAAGGACAAGAATGTGTACCATACGTTATCTCTGAAAGCACAAAGTCTGGGAACGTGAAAAAACAGACACTGGTTTTGTTTAATCTTTAAACATTAGAAAAAAAATGTGTTATATATTTTAAATATCACTGTTTATATGAATATATTTACATTAAAACAATGGGACTGGATATTACTTTGTGAAAGCATCTGATATTAACATTAACTTCGGGTTATTTGTGTGACTGGACAAGTGAACCTGGCACACAAACCTTGTGGGAAGCTACCTGTTCAAGGACCATATTTGGATTCTGTCACTCCTTTCTGATGGGGTTATCCACATAATCAGTGATGTTTAGTGGTGGCGTAAAGTACCACTTAGTTTTGAATAACTGTGAAAAAATCCGGCCTCAAATTGCATTGACTTCTACTTCAAATAGCAATCCCAATTCAAAGGTCTAGTCTAAAATAAAAAATAGTTGGATTTTAAACTCTCCAGCGACTTTGCTTTTGTTTCCCAGGAATGTTATTATATCACTATTTTCAATGGTCTTGACATCTGCCATTCATATTATTTCATCATGATATACTATTACTGTTAAGGAAACGCAACACTGAAAATGAACAATAGATAAGGCCTTGTGTAAGAGCTGTTAGCAACAGCCCCTGAAGCAGATAGAAGAAAACACTTAAGGGTGACCCAATATTTCTTTGAGAATTTAAAAAACATACCCAATCCTTTGATGGCTGATACTGAAGATCGGTACATTTCGGATGTTTAGGAATAGCTTTTTTTGTGATAAATTGTTTGGTTTCTGTTCTATGGGGAGGGGAGTTCTCTAGTTTGTTCTTCGCATGACTTCTACTAAGTTAAAAAAGTCACAGACAAAGGCATTACTCTTTATTGAGTATTTCTCAGTAGCCTACTTTAACACTTTAACCTTGTTTCAAGTGCTGAAATTTCTATCTGTAGGAGAGAAAGGCATCTTCTATCTTGAGAAAGGCATCAACTACACATGTTATTAAACACATACAATCTTCTGTTATCCTGCATAACTTTGAGGATTTGAAAAGGAAGTTAAAACATTCTTTGTTTTTAGATTTTGCATAAGATAAAGCTCCTAATATTAAGAACAGTTCTAGAAACACAAGGTAAATAATACTGTAAGTTAAAGCATCTTATTGTATATAATTTTCCCTAATTAAAGATCAAGTTCTACAAAAATATGCACTTGTGCCTCCTCTCACACAGCTGAGCAGGTGTTTCTGTGATGAGACACTGGACCTCTGCACCACACTTCTCCCAACAGCTCGGTGTGTGCTCTCCTTGTAATTTGTCATCCTCCACCACAAAAGAGCTGCTTTCCCACTCACAACTCGCAGTTAGGCTTTCTCAAACAGTGGCACCAGCCTCTTCTGCAGTCAGCATAGGTAGTATATTGTGATGTGTGCTGTTGCACACTGTGCCAAATGATACCCATAACACCAGGCCACCACACTATTACAGCAGTGCCGTTATTCACATTATTTGCCTTTTGCCTGCCAGTGTAGCCCTGCCCAACTCTGACCCGTTGTCCCACCTTGTCCCTGCTCCAAGGTTGGCATGAGGTCTGCAGTAGGAATTGACTTCCTCCCCCTCCACCCCATGCTCCTCTCTCTCTGCGGTGAAGTTAAAAGCATGTTAAAAACGCTGTTGAAGTCCTGTAAAATTTTCCTGTGAAAGTTTCTGTTACAATTCTGACCAAAGTAAAAAGGAAATTGAGGGATCTTTAAAGAGACAGGGTTAACTTCTAGTCAGAATTCTGTATACTCAGCTTTCTCGTTAGCTTTGTAACTTATAAAGAAAGCTTAAAAGTTTTCTGATGGAAATCTGTATTTGGGCAGCAAAGTAAGAGACTCAAATGATCAATTCTTCTGAAAATTAGGGTAGCAATTCAGGAGCTAAGGGACCTAAAGCATCTAAGCTGAAGAAAGCTTGAAAGAAGACTCAATGTTAATTCTTCTAAACAGCATTATTATTATGACATCTAATTTATTAATAAGATCTAATTCACTTTGATTTATGTGCAATTTTAAGTGTTGTTCATAACTTATAGAAATGTCTTTGTTTTGGTATTTTTTGAAAATATTGATGCATTAAAGACAATGGCATATGTGGAAGAAGAAAACTAGATGTATAAGCCAACAGACACTGTATTTCTGATTTCTCAGAAAGCTTGACAAAATATATTCCCATTTCATATTATCCTTTAGTTAAGTAATGCCATATTGAACACGAAGTTGAAATACTCTTCTCCAAGCTGATCACAAGCAATTATCTCCAAGCACCTAATTATTGTTTCTGGAAGTTCTGTTACATAAACAACTAAACGTGGACTATGTGGGAACATTTAAAATTGCAACATGCTAGTTTTGCCAGGACCTGGTGAAGTCTTCACATTTCTTTGGCCACTTCTTTGATGATGCCTCTAGGTTACAAAGGTGCTCTGTGCCTTCATGATGGCATAGACTCATCCTGAATGCTAGATAAATGACTTAAATCAATTTACAGTTGCGTGTAATTGCCCCCTTAAAACTTCCACCTTTGTGTGAGTTATGGCCTTTAGGGCTTGTTCAAAACTGATCAAAAATAGTTTTTGAAGGTACAGAGAGGAGCCAGGACTTCTGTCCTGAGCATGAAAGTCTCCAGGTTGCTCTTGGTTTATATGAGATCAGTCAGGAAAACAGCTGCTGACATTCTTTTTTATAAGCACTGACTTAAACTGTTTGCAAATGGCCCTTCCTCTCCCACAGCCTGCCTTCCTGTCCACCAAGCCCAGGCATTCCTGGGCACAGGATTCACACAAGCAGTGAAGGCTTATAAATAGCATTCTCTCTTCATCCACTGTCTGCTACTGTCCACTCCCTTTTTTCCCCTCTGCAGGTATGGAAGTGCTTGCAGAAAGCACCATTTGCATCCAACTGAATCCTCATTTTGCAACAGCACTAAAAGATCTACGATTTATTCCACAGACTGGATATATTTAAGTATTTGTATATAGCTTAGATGCTGGAGCCATTATCTTCTTTGTTGCTGAGTTGTATAAGCTGCATGTATGGTCTCCAAGACTCCATTTATGGAGCTTTTCCACCTCAACTGTTTTGTTTATTAAGTCTCCAGATCCCATCAGGTGTGTTCTGTCAAGCCAATTAAGGCCTGATGGTTTCTTTACAAGTTGTAATAACAGGACTGCTTAATACCAAAGAGCTATATCTGAACACATCAAATGTTAGTCCAGTGCATCGGAACTCATCTGGGACGAATAAATAGAACTGACAAGAAGTTTCTAATTCAAGTCATTTTTTTGAGACCTGACTTTGTAAGAAACACCCAGTTTTTCAAGAAATAATGGCATCATTTCCCAAGATCTAAATTTCCCATTTGGGTTAGAAATGATCTTTGGGAAATGTCATGAGCTACTCATAGTAAGCAATACAAAAACAAACAAAAACCAACCTCCAGCTGCAAACTATAGTCTACTGTATTTTTGAATGTGCCATATTTGACACACTTCTCACAACTATTGTTCCTTGAAAAGAAGTATTCAGATAATCTGCATCATTGAACTGTGATTAGACATTTGGTGATCACCCTGTTTAAGTTTGTTCTGCTGCCCCTTTCTTGGTTCTCTGTTCACATCTCAGTTGTCCCCTTCAGTAAGCTGGACAAGTACTTGTATGGCCATGTAGGAAACATGACTAAACTGCAGAACGAACAAAAAAAGAAAATTCATTCTTCAGTTAGATCAGCTGCCTGTACAGTTGACCATGTAGCCACCCTAACAGCTCAGCCAGAACGATGAAGGGACTAGGGAAGAGCAAGCAGACTCTGATAGGGAAGATGCAATTTATGCAGGAGATCCTGTAAAAAAAATGTTCGTGTATCTTAGGCCTCAAATAACATGAGGTCCCCATTTAAGACATTTAGCATATGCAAGAAACTGTAAATTGGTTCAGAAGTACAGTGGAACAACACACAAGTTTTCAAGGAGATCTGGTGAGAAGAGTTGTCTGAATTACAACAGTGCTTTGTGAGCTGTGATTACCACCCCAGCTTTTGGCTTTGGTGGACTGTGTCATTCATTCCTGTTAACACAACAGTCAGTATTCACTTAACAGTAATAACCGCTTAACAGAAACAAAATTATATTTTATTTGCCCTTTAAGCAAGCAGTTGCAGCTGTGTAATATACTGTGTCCTTTCATTTGTTTATCAACAGTTAAGGATTACTGTTATGTTTTGTTTTGACTTTTGCCGTGGCTTTGTGCATGAATGATAATCAGACAAACTGTGAGCTGAGTGATGATGACTCAAGCATTTAGTAGGAAAGTTTATGGGAATCAAAGCTGCAGAAAAAAGCCACCAGAGGAATCCGGAGAAGTGCCTTATTGTGATAAAACTAGGGAAAATCTGCATATTTAGAAATTTTTTGAAAAATCAAATACATACATGTGTATGTATGTATGTGTATGTGCATGTCTGTGTGTTTATGAAGAACATTCAGGTTGCACATATGCAAAATATGATACCTGTTGAGATGTGTTCATTTCATAGGAAGTACACAGCTTGCTTTTATAAGTCAAAGACAATGAGATTCTTGTGAAGCAAAAAGTACTCTCAACAAATCTAGGTAACAAGAATGTACTTTCCCATAATAAATCCACCACCTAAAATTGATAAGTAGAAATGATAAATCCACATTTTGATAAGCAAAAGCAAATCATATCCAGAGACTGCCTATTCCTGTCTGTATGATTGCAGGAGTTTATTATGTTACCAGGTTTTTCCTTTTCATCTTGCAGAAACTACTTTAGGGCATCGCTTGCTGTTCTCAAGGCATGAGAAACTGCCCTGCTACTTACCTGAATTCAGAAGAATTAGCTGAAGAATTAACTGAAGAATTACTTGAAGAATTAGAGAGATTGGGGAGGGAGGGCAGAAAGGGAGATAGAAAATGAACATGTTTTTAGAGGCTGACTGATTTGAAGGCGTGACTTTGTGACAGATGCTAGAGGAGCAGGGGAAGAGATGATGCTGTACTACAAAGAGATGATGGCTAAGAGAAAGAAAAAAAGAGGATCGATAGGGAAACACAGCAAATACTTCCTTACGGGTCATGGAATTGCTCCAAGAGCACTGCTTTAACTCTCTGATCTCTACAAAACCTAGATGTGCTATTAGCCCAGAACAGAAGTTTTCCATGAGGCCCTCCCGTGTTGTGATGGGTTGACCTTGGCTGGATGCCAGGGTGCCACCACAGCTGCTCTATCACTCCCCTTCCTCAGCTGGACAGGGGAGAGAAAAATATAATGAAAATCTTGTGGGTCGAGGTAAGGACAGGGAGAGATGATTCACCAGTTACTGTCACAGGCAAAACAGACGTGATTTGGGGAAAAAAATTAATTTAATTTATTACTAATCAGATCACAGTAGGATAATGTGAAATAGAACCAAATCTTAAAAACACCTTCCCCCCACCCCTCCCTTCTTCCCGGGCTTAACTTCACTCCCAATTTTTTTACCTCCTCCCCCCAGTGGCACAGGGGGATGGGGAACGGGGGTTGCGGACAGTTCATCACATGTTGTTTCTGCCGCCCCTTCCTCCTCAGGGGGAGGACTCCTCACACTCTTCCCCTGCTCCAGTGTGGGGTCCTTCCCACAGGCTACAGTTCTTCACAAACTGCTCCAGCGTGGGTCCTTTCCACTGGGTGCAGTCCTTCAAGAACAGACAGCTCCAGTGTGGGTCCCCCACAGGGTCACAAGTCCTGACAGCAAACCTGCTCCACTGTGGGCTCCTTTCCCTCCATGGGTCCAACAGGTCTTGCAGGAACCTGCTCCAGTCTGGGCTTCCCACAGGGTCACAGCCTCCTTTGGGCATCCACCCGCTCTGGCGTGGGGTCCTCCACAGGCTGCAGGTGGATATCTGCTCCACCATGGACCTCCATGTGCTGCAGGGGGACAGCCTGCCTCACCATGGTCTTCACCACAGGCTCCAGGGGAATCTCTGCTCCGGCGCCTGGAGCTCCTCCTCCCCCTCCTTCCTCACTGACCTTGGTGTCTGCAGAGTTGTTCCTCTCACATATTCTCACTCCTCTCTCTGGCTGCTGTTGTGCAGGTTTTTTTTCCCTTCTTAAATATGTTATCCCAGAGGCACTACCACTGCCACTGATTGGCTCAGCCTTGGCCAGCGGCAGGTCCGTCTTGGAGCCAGCTGGCATTGGCTCTATTGGACATGGGGGAAGCTTCTAGGAGCTTCTCACAGGAGCCACCCCCGTAGCCCCCCTGCTACCAAAACCTTGCCACGCAAACCCAACTCACTTGTTTCCTCTGTTTTAAGCATAACAGATTGGATTTCAAGTACAATCACTATGTTTGCATGCTTCTTTGGCCGTGGCATATTAACATTTATTCAGTTTTAATGCCTATAAAGTATAAATTGTCCTTTTGCTCAGGTTGTTTCCACCTTTTACCTGAAGTTTTGCCAATTTTTAGGAGTGGAGAACTGTGTTAACAGTTTATAATAATTAAACACAAGCAAACTCCAGCCAGTATGCAACATCTAATTAGCAAGTATTTGAAGTTCTAACCTCCTCATTGACTATGATAGCCAGAAAACCCTCCAGTGCTCTCTCCAGAACCTCACTTGTCCATACAGTTTAATCGGGTCTGCCATGGGACTGTGCTGGTTTTGGCTCTGATACAGTTAATTTTCTTCATAGTAGCTAGTATGGGGCTATGTTTTGGATTTCTGCTGAAAACAGTGTTGATAATACAGGGATGTTTTCATTATTGCTGAGCAGTGCTTACACAGAGTCAAGGCCTTCTCTGCCTTTCACACCACCTCACCAGCGAGCAGGCTGGGGGTGCACAAGAAGGTGGGAGGGGACACAGCTGGGACAGCTGACCCCAACTGACCAAAGGGATATTCCATACCATATGGCGTCATGCTCAGCATATAAAGCTGGGGGAAGAAGAGGGAAGGGGGGGACATTCACAATTATAGTGTTTTGTCTTCCCAAGTAACCGTTACATGTGATGGAGCCCTGCTTTCCTGGAGATGGCTGAACACCTGCCTGGCGATGGGAAGTAGTGAATGAATTCCTTATTTTGCTCTGCTTGGGCGCATGGCTTCTCCTTTACTTATTAAACTGTCTTTATCTCAACCCACGAGTTTTGTCACTTTTACTTTTCCGACTCTCTCCCCCATCCCACCATGGGGGAGTGAGCGAGCGGCTGTGTGGTGCTTAGCTGCTGGCTAGGGTTAAACCACGAGAGAGACCCAATGATCAGGCAATATGGAGTGATGTGAACCAAAGGTAGGGTCCAGCTACCACAGATGTGGTCAATATGGGGTTGGCTGCTCCCTCTTTCACATGTACTGATTTTTATACAAGTGTTAAAATGGAGCATTTTCACAGTGGCTCAGAATCATTCCACTTCAGGGATTTAAACAGAGCACCTACATGAAGTGCATAATTTCCAGGTTCAAGTGCCTAGTTTGGGACTTGGGGAGAAAACCTTTGTGCAAAAATTTGAGGAAAAGGCTTGGTTTCAGTTTGCTGCAGTTCTCCGTACATTGTATGGGATGCTCTGCCATTGTGGTGGTGCTGAAGACTCTGAGAGAATATAAGATCTCAGACTAATAATGAGTCCAGACACAAATACATGTAACAGATAAAGACTGGGAAACTTTCAGCCTGTAACTATGATATAAACACTACTTCCTAACATGATTATCGGGGAAATTGGAGCTCACATACACTAGGGCTTAGAATAATCTAAGCAGTCACCTGTTTTCTTTCATCTCTTGTTCTCTGTAAAAATGTAAAAATCCTTCCTTCCCCCTGTGGTGTCATCAGTCTGGGGACTCTCCCTGCCTGAAGTCATCCCTAGCTGATGAAGGAGTGCTAACTGAAAATAACTGAAGAAAGAAGCAATGTCTATAGGACAGCAATATGTGTATAAGAATATTTATGTTCTAAAAGGGCAATGTTTCTCCCTCAGCCTCACAGTACTTTAATTTCCAACTTTCTCTTCAAACTTCTATCTGCTACTCCCTGCGTAGCCTGAATATTAATGGGACAGGACCAACATACTGCTTGCCTGGTCAGAGGGAATAGGGTCATCACTTTGATGTCATCCTTCAGGCACTATTTTGTGTCTTTGACCTACATCCAGCTACCAGTTCTTCATGACGCTTACTCTTAGAGCTGCTACCTGTCTGTCAAGCTGTCTAAAAATGGCCTACGGTTTCAAATGTTTTCAGTGAGGCTGACAGGTAGTCAAAAGACTTGAAAGACAATTTTATTACAACACCAGGATGACAGAAATATTTGTGCATGTCAGACATAAAGCAGTCCAGCACTGTATTGCACTGTAATCAATTTTTTACAACTTACAGAGACATAAATGCCACATCTAATCACTAGAGAATAGTAATCCTTCAAATAGAATTGAGATATTTCTTGAAAGAACCATTTGAACACTGGAAAGGCACTATGTTTTTCAATTAAAAAACATTCACTCAAAAGTCAAAGACCTCACTATTATCAACAACAAAACTGAACAAAACCTCACAATTAACTCTAAGGAAAACATTAATATTGATAGTCTATCTTTTGTGCATGAACATCTGTCTTTCATATGGCCCTAGCTATCTCTTATGCCTCATTTTTTATCCTACAGTATGCTCACTACCTTAAAGCATCCTCAGAAGTCACTAAACAACACCATGAGAAATTCTCAAGGTCTGATACGGAAATCACAGTAACAAATTAATTTTTAAATTTACTCCTGCCAGTATTTCTGTATGAATCACTTACATATATCTTACATATGCAAAGGTACCTTTTGGTAGCACAATGTATACATGTGTGTATTTTGAACAACTGGATCTAGTGGTAAATTTTAAGCTTCACCCTTGGAGTAGTACCTAAAACATGACTGGGAAATACTCCCAGATTCAACAGCAAGAAAAAATCTGGGAAAACAAATTAATGAAGACTAACCTGCAAGAACTGTCAACTGTCTATTCAGTTTTGATAAGGATGGTTCTAAATGGTCTAAAATGTTAAATTTTAAGGCTGGTCTAGAAATCTCAAGACATAAGACTTGTGAGATCTCCAGGATTAAATACCTTATGTTGTGCTGAAACTGAGGAGGTAAACAGAAGATGTGGCTGAAGATCAAGGAAAGAGCAGAACTTAAAGATTTGCTATTAAGTTTGAGTTTGTTTGTAAAAATGGGAAACTCTGAGGAGTACAGAAGAGCCCTACACTACAGCAAAACCCTGATGCTTTATGCCTCTTACTGTCACTGCTGCTTTGTGAACCATGATGTAGTATTTGAGATTGGGCCAAACTTTTGCTAACAAATCATGTGAAACTTGCCTGCTTTTAGGTTTCTTAACAAATTTAACCGTGTTTGTTAAAAGGGTTGTTAGGGTTCACAAATGTTTTGAATTAACTTGGGCCCACTTTGCTGAAAATCACATGGAAGTCATTATTTTTAAAGTTTTGGTTGCAAAGCAAAAAAACCTTTGGCTTTCTAGCTGACTTTGCTCTGACTTTCTATTCAATGGAGCATGAATCTCTAGGTGGGGACTGATAGGAATTCAAACCACAGATATTGTTCAGGAACATCTGTGGAGTGAGAGATAGCTTTGGTACTAGTCTTCCTGTTTTTCTGTGGCGCTGATGCTGTATATAACACATTTGGGCCTCTGCATGATGTGTGTAGGCCCACCTCTGAAGAACTGGACAGGAAAATTACCCACCTGCCTGCTTTTAGGATTCAGGAATCAGAGAGGTGGGGGGTAATGCAAATAGAAGCTTAAGACAAATGCTTCTTGTCTGTTAATTAAGCCCAGCTGATTTATATACTAAAAAGGAAAAGAAGGAAAGGAGCAAAAAATCCTTTCAAAGAAGATAAGTAGGCTGAGCACTCTGCAACTTGAATTTGAGATTTGTCCAGAGCCATAACTCATTATGAAGAGAAGAAACTTGGTTTTAGAATTGTTTGCTTTGCCGAGTTACTCAAGAAACACTTAGTATGTTATTCCAGTGACATCAAGGATTGCTGACACATCAGGATGGTTGCCTTGAAGATAATAAGACTGGATGCTAATGCTACATCTTATTTTCTTTCCACCTTCTATCCTTTTTCTAAGTTCAGAAGCTCTCCCAACTTCTTGCACAAAATAATTAGCAGCTGTTGCCAGCCTCAATTCTTCATCTCCAATTTTCTCATCTCTTGTCAAAAGAGAAAGTAGATGAATGTATTCATTTTTAGCTGAATTTTTGGAAGCATTCTTGCAGGAACAGCTGACCATGCTACACTACCTTCCCTTTTCCTTCTTTAAATCCACAATCTACAATAACTTGTGACTTCCCTGAGTATCTTACTGAAGTAATTTCCATCTTTCTCTGCCTACTGCAACCAAAACATTAAGCTTATGCTTCCCAATTTCTCTCCCTTTCCCCAGCAGTTTTAGTTATATCTATATGTATTTCTTTCACCAAGTGGACAAAAGTCTTCCACTAGTTCTCGAAAAGGCTTCATTTTCACCTCCTTCCATTGGTGGTACCCATTTCTCAAAGTTTGTACCAGGAAGATGTGATAGACGGAATAAATCTTTTCATAATATGGAGCTTCGCATACTTCAGGGAATGTTTCTTTCACTTTCTTCAAGGAACATATCATTTGCTCTGAATTTTGAAAAGGAAGCTGTGGCTGCCAGTCATTTCCAGTCTTTCAGATTCTATTAAACCTCTTCGCCAGTATATTCTATTTAAAAGCTGAACTGATCTACTTATTCTACAGCTGGACTGTTTATCATAGATGATAACAGGATTGAACCAAATACTAACTCACTCTTTATTCATGGCAGTCCATATTACTTACTAATTGCTACTATCTCTGCTTGCAGTATGGTTCACATTGTTTTATTTTTGCAGTCTTCATCTACCTTTTTTATCAAAAGCTGCATTTATCCAGACTTGGCACTAATGGATACCATAGTCCCACTAAATCTGCAGGGAATTGCTTTTGGTTATATCAGGAAGAAATTAGCTTTGCTGATGGGAGAAATAATGCCATACTGTTTGTGATATGAAGAATGGTGTAATAAGTTAGGATCAACTGTAAGCATTTTTAGAATATGCCTAATAAAGGAAAAAAGAATGACAGAGTTATGAGCTGAGGAAAAATACAACTGTCATTTTACCTCATAGAAGAACTGGAAGCAAAGTGATACTGTGCATGGGAAAAAAACCCATTCACGCTGGCTCCAGACCCATAGTCCATGTCACTTTCAGGTGTGCACTGTGACAGACAGTTCAGGTTATAAGTATGTTTCACGTACAAGTGGGTCTTTTCACTGTATGTGCACTGCATGTGTTTCAGCTGAAGTCTTCCATGGCAGCTCTGTGCCTCAAATTACCTTCTTCCGACAGTGGGACGATAGGAATTTAGCTCAATTGCTCATCTGTTTCTGAAATTGAAATTGGACTAAAACAAGCCTTGTTTTGCCACGTGGAAAAGGATAATAATTCTGAGAATTTCTAGTGCCTAAGTGATTTGGAGTAGGAACTTGAATTTTGGCAGTAGGCTCATGTCATCCTGGTGTAGCTGTTAAAAATCTGGCCAGCTTGGCTAAAGTGTACCTATCTGAGAAATACCAGTTTGCAAGTGCAGAGTTATGCCTGTGTGCAATGCAAGTGTTCCAGCCTCCCCTGGTGCTTCTATAGCAATCACATGGCATATCTGCTCTTCAACACAACAACTTAATCTGCACCTGGCCTGGGCTTCGGGGTCTGGGTAGTACTTTCCTTGCAAATGGTTTTTCCAGGTGTTGGGGACCTCCTGACGTGACAGAACTGCTTCTCCATGCTGTCAAGGACATGGACAGAAGTGAGGACTATCAGAGGAGGGTAGAGGACCTCAGGCAGAGGGGGTGAGTGGGAGAGTTTAAAAGTAAAAAAGATAAGAACACAGAAGAGGAGCAACGGATATGAAAGAGTTGGGGATAGAGAAGGTAAGAAGATCAAAAGACAGGGCAGGGGCCCCTGGTGGTAAGAGCAAGAGACAGACTCTGACTGGAAAGTAAGGAGTAATTAGAGGAAGAGATGGAAGAATCTGGGAGAGGGTGGAGGTGTTTGAAATCATCACAGTGTTAGTATGTGGCAATGAAGCCAAGCACTGCACATCCTAATAATTTCTTTGCTGTCTTTGCTGTGAGACGTCCCGGCAAATCAAATGCTTTGTCCAGCGCCAGTGGCCATCCACCCCATTTTACACATAGATCACAGAGAGAAAGCCACACAGTACTCATATTTTTAGAGTTAGAGCTTTTAGTTTTAGAGCTTGTTTTAGAGTTTGTGTGGAACTGGCAGGTGTGAGGGCTCAGCGCTTCCGAAGACCAGAAATGTCAAATGGGGAACCTGGAGGATAAAGAACTATCACCCAGTGACGCAGTTTGGAAGAGCGTAGTGAAAGTGGCTAGCTTGGTGCTTGCTGGAAATCAGGGACAGAATTTCTGAACTGCTTTAAATATGGGACTATTCTGAGTCCTTTCACACATCTCCCTGGTTTTAATGCCCCCATCAAACACATCATCAGTTAGCAGAAATGGGTTCATCCACTCCATAGCCCAGACTTACTCTCAGGGTAAGAAACAGTCTGTCTTGTAGGAAACTCTAAGTCTGGCAGTTTTTCACTTGAATTTGCAATATCTTTTAAGATAGTTGTCATTGGATATAATACTAAATATTTATGTAACTGCAGTCATGTATATTTGTGTATTTACACACAATGGTATGAATGAAGTATGACACTTCTGCAGGTGTGCATATCATATCCTCCTTGCCATTTTATAGTTTGGGATCCAAATTTCCATGTAAGAAATTTTGTTCCTAGCTTTTAGTATTTTAGTGTTATTGCTTCCTTTGTGGGTCATTAAAGTGAAATAGGAGGATGCATGTATAACTATGCTTTTATATTTCTAGAATTAATGGTGTTTGAGAGGAACAAGCATGGAACTGTTCCAGAGAGAATATATTGTGTTGTGCGCTAACAAACTACTATTCATTACACACTGCATGGATGAAATAATGTAGAGGAAAATGCTTTTGGGGAACTGAAATAGCTTCCCCTCATAGAGAAGACCGAATTTCATAGCAATAACAGTGTTGGGTCTGGAGGAAAAAGGTACTGTAGATAAATACATATACCTATTTTATATACATACAAACACACATGCACAAATGTAGATATTTAGAGATTCTCACTCTCAACTTGCAAAATCTCCTATGTAAATCTCTGACCGGTTTGAAGTATAGCAGCTTCTTCTTGGATATGCAGTATCATAAAAGAAAGTGTTTGAAGATGTCATTTCAATGATATATTTATTTCCTTTAGCTCAAAGGCAGTTACAAAGTTTAAAAAAGGGATATTTGTGTGTGCTGAGCAGCCCTCTCCTCTGGAAGCCCTTAAAAATTTGCACAATTTTAGAGAAGAAGCTGCCTTGAAGGATGGGGGTCTGTTCAGCCTGGAGAAGAGAAGACTGAGGGGGGATCTTGTTACTGCTTACAAATATCTGAAGGGTGGGTGTCAAGAGGATGGGGCCAGACTCTTCTCAGTGGTGCCCAATGACAGGACAAGGGGCAATGGGCACAAGTTAGAACACAGGAAGTTCCACCTGAACATGAGAAAAACCTTCTTTACTGTGAGGGTGACAGAGCACTGGAACAGGCTGCCCAGAGAGGTTGTGGAGTCTCCTTCTCTGGAAATATTCAAAACCCTCCTGGACATGGTCCTGTTCACCCTGTTCTAGGTGAAGCTGCTCAAGCAGGGGGGTTGGACAAGATGATCTCCAGAGGTCCCTTCCAACCCCTACCATTCTCTGATTCTGTGATTCTGTGAAAGTTAATATACAAGTGTCTGTAGTATAATGGATCATGATTAGGATCATCATCCTTTGACAGAATATGGAAATTCCTGATTGTTGAATAAATGGTATCATAAAAATATCTTGTATTTAATGATTTCTTTGAATCTTGTTAACATTTCTTGAGCTCATTGTGGTATATATATTATCCAACAGTGGTTTGAGATATTTTAACAAATCTCAGTCTATCTACTAAATTCTTAAGTGGGCCGCAATCTATTCACTGGTGAATATATTCTTTTAAAAATAGCTTATTTAGGAAAGGAATTATGCATTTGTGTTTAACATTCAATCCACTTTTATGAAATTGTACTTGATTTTTTGAAAGAATGATGTAACTAAAAAAAAAAAAGGTCTAATCATTAACAAATTAAGGAATCATAAGATTTTCCCCTTTCAGTCATAGGCTGGGTTTTTCTCCATTTTCCCCATCACTGTAACAAACACAAAACACATTCAGGGATCTTGTGGTGGAAAGTATTTCCATTTCTTTACTTAAAAAACATTGTAGGTCAGTCCAGACTTTTAGCTCTTCAAACAAAACTTTTATTCTGAAGTACCCTTCTCTCTGTCCTGCACACTGCAATCCTCCAACCAAAATAAACTGATAACATGTAATAGAAAATAACAGTATGGCCCTAAAAAGGTATTATATGTGAACAGATTTATTGTTAGGTTTTTCTTTTTGAAAATAGGGTTTTTAAAAACATTTAGAGTAACTGAATAGAATTTGGGACAGTAGCATAAAAATATTGTGAAGCAGACTGAGGTTACTCTGTGTTTATAAAGAATACAACAGGCTGTAAATATTTCAAAAAATCACTTGAAATAGAGTTGTCTTTGCTAAGTATACTTGTGGTGTTACCTTATAAGGTTGTACATGTTTTTTTCTTTCTCCCTCTTTTATTTGCTCCCACCTAATTAGTAAAAGTGCTAGCTTTTAAAGTGGTATTTAGTTTCTGTAGGCAGGTGTGGATCTTCCACTTTATTCAGATCAGAGTTAGAGGGTGCTGCTATTTGAAAGAGGACAATTAATGGAGACGCTATTGACTATCAAATGAGATTTCTTTCCGTTTCAGAGCTGTCACCTGTTCTCATCTTCAGAAGAGCTGTCTCTTTATCCTCTGTTTCCTTTCTAAAGGATGACAATATCTGTTATAAGTTTTGTAAGGATTGTACACTTCCTTAGGGTGACAGTATGCATCGGAGTGGTTACATCTTCTTCCCCTTTTTCCTTTGGGAAGGACTTTTCATTCTTGACAGATATGGGGGTTACTTGGTCGCTGTACCCAGTGATTCCTTGCCTTTGGGATGGGGTTACCAAAGAGACTGTGGATTAATACCCACAGATCAAGATCACAGATCAAGACCAGAACTATTTACTTGGCTGCCACCAGTGAGTGTTGGCTTTCATACAGCAGGTAGAAGTTGCTGAGGCAAATTCATGTGCAGGTTATTGTTACAGTTATCAAATGGAGCAGTCACCTGCTTTGTAGAGGAAACTGTGAAAGCATATACTCTTATAATTCAAATATACATTTACAAAATATGTGAATACTATATCAAATACATGCAGTGATTGTGTAATGGTAAAACAAATTTGCTCCAGAAAGGCTAAATTCGGAACAGTCTCATGTCTGAGAACACCAGGCTGCCCCTAGGTCAGACCAAGTTTCAGTAAGAATGGAGGTGAAACTAAGAATGTGCCATTGGATTTAAAGCCTGTGCTGTTCTGGATTACATTTGAGTGAACATTACTGATATTAAAACATTTATAAAATACTCCCTCAGTAATACCAAAATGTAGTCTTCCTAGCATAATACAATTGAACTATAAATTCTAACTATATTTTTAAAATACAGTGCTTGCATAGCTGTTTGAAACAGTACAACCAATACGGATATCAGGAACAGCCGCTGAACTGGGATATACTGTAAGATGAATAAACAGTTCTCATCATTCTCCTAAGGCTCTGAATGACCTTCCTGAGCAGAGAGACAAAACTGGGTACAGAATACAAATCTTATCAGATTGTTGGCAGGCTGAATGCATTTAAATAGACTCATAATGTTGATTTAGCTCTCTTATCTATGCTGATTTACCTCCACAAAAATGCAGAATAAAATAATATCAATGTGGACAAAAATAGGCATACATGAAATAATCGAAAGAGGAGATAGGATGAATAAATAAATGAAGATGTAGAACAGGAGAATCACATTTCATCAAGCAAGTACTAAATCAGAATGGAATCATATTCATCATATCTATAAGGGGTACTTTGTCATGATGACAGTGACTTAGGATATATTGTGAAAGCATATTCATAGAGCCAAATTCTGCTCTTTGCTGGAAGTTTATTCTTTCAGTTCAACAGGACTAACATTTGGCCCATAATGAAAAGCCTCTAGACTTCTTTAATAGCTTGCAGTACTCAGTAAGGCTTTCAATCAATGAAAAGAGAAATGTATTTTTATGGCTGGTTTTTGGATGTGGCTATGAATTAAATTCATGTTGAAATATATTTCCCTTTCCTTTTATTTTAGGAAAGATTTATGCCAAAAGTCTTTGTTTCTTCTCATGAGATTGGTTTATACATTTATTCTTATGGCTAGCTGAACAAAAAAATGTCGATGGCAGAGTACATGGAAATTGTACTAGCAGTGTTACCAATAATGGATTTCTTTACTTTTTTACCCCTCCCCAGTCCCCAAACCTTTAATGCTTGAGAGTGAAGAGCACACTTGGATTGCCAGGAACAAGAGTTCAAGTCTTTAGGATGAATTATCTGTATCTCTTTGGCAAGCAGAGATGGATGGAAACTACTTGGCTGTCTCACAGCTTTTATTCTTTTGCTGTCTTCTTTCAGTGAGTTTAATAGCACCCAGAGAAAACTCCTACTTCGTCCCAACTCTCACCACTTGTGCCTGCAGCACTGCTTCTAAGAAGGCTTAATGGTTGGATGAGTTTTTGTTCTGGAAGAACGATGAGCTGAAGCTGTACTTGAGCAAGACAATTTTGCAACCAGAAAGCAGGCTAGGAAGCTGACATGCTACTCAGTGCTGAAAGGACACCTTGCGATCATTTATTTCAATAGCTTAGGAGCGCTCAGGTATTCCTTGCTTCTCGAACATCCATTTGCCCAAAAAATAACTCCTCTCGTCTCTGGTAGATACAGAGACACCACCGCCACCAGGTGAATGATGGTCCTGGTTCCACATCAATTTACATTTACTGCAGAGCTTTTGAAATCACCCTCTGGCAAAAAACAAGGCCATTTCCTCAACCTGATGAGTGACTGCAGCTACTGCTTCTTCTCTGTCATTGCTTTGCAGCTGCACTAAATGGAGCTGAAGGCCTTAGAAAGGACTGTTAAATAGCAGCTAGCTTAGGGATTTTTTCAGAAGTAACAGGTTCATAATACTTTTGGCATATTAAGAGGTCTCTGTCTCTCCTGCCATTGTCTGATATTTTGTTTCTGTTCCCCGGTGAAGGTTTTCCACTCTCCTCACTCAAAGCACAGCCATGCAGTGTACTCTGTGGGGATGGATGAGCTGAAGGGGTGGAAGCCTCTGGCAGGAAAGTGAGAGCAAATGGCTGATGGAAGAGGCAGAATCTGATCTGCTGCTGATAGAAAAGGAATTTTCTCTGTTAGTAGCACATCTGTTTTATGAAGGTTGCACCCCTCCACTGAGCTGTGTGCCAAATCCACCAGCTGTGTGGTCACAGAGACCACAGGAGGCGGCCCATTGTGAGGGAGCAAGGAGAGACAGTCCAACCAGACAGAATCTGGTTCACATGCTATTTTCCTTTAAATTATAAATATATCTAGCAACCAAGCCAACATCATCAGCCATACCGTCTGTCATTACTTTAAGGGCAAGCACTTGTACTCCCTGTCCTCAAGGGGCAGTACAGCTACTTCGGGGTCTGTCAGCAGTGCAGCGGAGGGGTATCGTGCAGTATGCTTATTATAGGGGGGTGGCAGAGCAGTGTAAAACAAAGGCCTTTTGTTGGTCTTACTGTGGCTACTGTGTGCCTGGCCGGGTGGGAATCTCTGGAGGAAGAGGGGGAACCCAGGAGCACAACAAGCAAGGGTGGCATTAGTTTCTAACATTTTCTTTTACTGTGTTTTGCACAGAAGATCTGAGTACCCTGTCTTTTGAAGGGTTATCGTGTTCTAGTTTGGTATTTCTAGTCTGAGAAACTGGAATTCCCCTGGGCGCTTGGCAAGGTTCATTAAGGGAAGAGGACAGGTAATTGCAAATCAAGCCTTTGGCTGACCTGTGGTTCTTTGAGTCTTGGCTAAATGTTCTTAAATCTATCATAATTTTTTATTCTTCAAGTGGAATTCAGGAGCAATGTGTAGAATAGTATAAATGAGACTCCTTTCCTTGTTGTTGGGTCTTCTTAAGACCTCCTTCTCTCAATGTGTAGGGGAGAGTGTGTTGGTGTTATCCACAGACACTCAGTAGGAGATGGGAAAAACTTCAGGGAAAGCAGTGTTGTGCACAGCAACAAGGAAGTGCTTTTTAAAATGGGACCCAGCATGTCCTGGGGAGTAATAGCCAAATTATTATCCATGTTTGCTTGGGTCAACAGGAGTGGAGATGAGGACAGTTAATAAATGCTTCTCATTTGACTGAAAACACCTGCTGAAATGATGCTGCTTTTTAGTGCCCCGAGGGGTTGAATGCAAGTGGGAATGATCAGTGAGAATACCTAATGAAATAAAGAGGTTGGAAGGTGTTAATTGCACCATGTAATATTCATATGCCACTCCTTTCTGGGAAGCATTGCCACTTGTCTTGCTGTTATTGAAATTTCAATTTATAAATCCGGTGCAAATATCTTAACCAGGTGTGGTGCCAGAAGAAGCTCTACTTGTTCTGTCTTTTTCTCTTTGTTCCCCTTGTGAATCGAGGTTATCAAATATCTGAGAGATAGGACTGCAGTATTTTACAGTATTAGGAAATGGAAAAATACGACAACTCTGTGAAATATTACAAAGATGGTTACTCCAGCACAACCTGCAAAAAGGCTGTAAGAATGTAAACTCTTAAATTCTTTGAATTACAAAGTGATTGGGGAGAATGGGAAAGCATGACGTAGGAAGAGCTGAAGTACAGACAGTACCAGGAAAGGCAGAAGCAGCAGGTGAGATGTCCCCTGTGATCAGTGGAAAGTGGGGGGATCCTTTGGATCACTAACCAGGTGAGCAAGGGGGGAATACTCACAGTGATGTTTGTAATATGTCTGAGGCATTTCTCTGCTAAAACGCCCCATGAAGCCTTAATTTGCAGGCTGGGGTCAAGGGGCAAATTGATCTTTTTTTGGTAACTGCATGAACCTTCAACGCACCTGGCCTGTATTAGGAACAATGGGTGAATTGAAGAGAGCACGATAACTGTACCAAACAAATGCTATATTGGAGCTCTGCAGGGAAATTACACCTGACATGTTTAGCAGTTCTGATTTTAGATTTGTGACTAAACACATGCTGTTAGTTTTAGTGTATATATAGAAAAAAAATATAACTTCTTGGCTGGGGGAATAATATTTTGCTTTAGTTGCCAAGATAGATAATCACAGGCAAGCATTCTCTGTCACTTACAGAGATGTTTATACAGCCTGTAAACAGACAGCATAGACTGGTCTTGCTACGGCATGACGTCAGGCTGAATGAAATACTCTTTCTCTGTAGGTCTGCTGGTGGGGCTTGAGCAAAAGCTCCTCCTATGCAATGGCTTAAAAGAAAAAAGAAAAAAAAAAAAAAGAAGAGGGGAAGTTTATGAAGTTTAAGATCACTGTGACTAAGAAGGATTCCAGGTGACCCCTATTTCCAGGACCTCACACAAGTTTCAGAGCAGTTTAATGGCCAGTTATTGATCAGCGCCATTTCAAAGCAGTTTCTGTGGGGCTGCATTTCAATTTATATGTAGAGAGAGACCAGGAGAGATTAACTCAGAGAGAATGACTGACAAATTGACTCTCATTTTTTAGAGAAGACATGACTGTATTTTCTGAATTCCCTTCTGACAGCTGAACATGAAAACCTGATGGCAATAAAAATCTGTCACATTTTCCTTCTGCAAATAGGATTTCTGGTAATTTCACTGACCACACAAGCTATTTCCCTGTGGAAATAGCAAAAAAAAATGGATTTATTGTTAGAACTACAAACCAGAGAAAAATTATTATACTATCTGTATGATCTGTGTAGTGTTCAGCAAGGCTTTAAAAAGGACTAGTGTTGCATGCTGAGTTTCAGCTTGTTTAATAATTAATTATGTTATTTGTCCCAAAATGTTAAAATTGGATGGAGGTCTAAGCTTAGACTATCTTTTGGGAATAGGTATTCTTACCCAAGATGAACATAGTAAAATGTAATGCCACCTATGAAACATGCTGTTTAACTACTCTGTTTCTTATGTTTTCCAGCTTGTACACATACTCTATTTCATAGCCTTTTTTGTTGTTGTCGTCATTTTGCTGTTTCTGTGAAGAGTGTAGTTTTTCCTATTATTATTTCAGGTTGATTTTCATAACTTGTCTAAAAGTCCAAGGAAGGAGATAATTTTTCTAACTGCTTTGTCAAATGCGTGCAATGCATTTGCTCTGAAATGCAGACAGCAGTGAAGATTTCTCAGTTCAGAATTCTGCTGATAATTTATTCTTATCACTTTGCTCTTTCACATGTGTTGGCTCTGCTGTACTGACAAAAGTTAACAACTAGAGAGACAACAGTTGCAAAAATATTCTAGGAATATTTATTCCCATGTATAAATGAACTTACATTCACCATTTGTATATTTTTTACATGTTCTAGTTATTTAAGTGCTTAGGTTTTGTTGGCATGTCTGTTCCTGGGAATGAATTCCCAAGCACCAGCCTACACAGCAATCAAGCTTAACTGTGCACCAGAAATTTCTTGTGTCAGATATGCTTAATCTTTCTTTCATTATAATATCAGATAAGTACCAACCTTACACTGAAAATTTAAATAAGATGGGGGTCAAAGGCAAGTTCACCACTTCCAACAAATGGACAGCTCAGGTAGTGGTAGGCTTTAGCATCTATTTTATACGTAGTTAAGCATAGTGGCAATGGAGGGCAGTGGGCAAGGGGCTGTGCAGTAAAACATTATTTTTCTAGTATGTTCTCATAGTATGTGATAATGGCTAGTAACACCAGTGGAGTTACTAGCCACTAGTCTTTTGTACTAGTGAGAGTAGTACATGAAGATGAGATAATTGAAAAACTTACATTTATATTTTTTTGTTTCCCCAGTTTTGTTCTTTATTTGGTTCTTGTGGTGGTTTGACCCTGGCTGGACACCGG
>WAAD01031528.1:4205-43003 GCA_013389945.1 Fregata magnificens
GTCACGTGTTTCAAATACAACAATGTATATGCAGATTTGATTTCACAGGACAGGAAGGGGAAAAAATGGGTTTCAGTTGGGAAACATCCTAAATGGAGTATACGGAAATGTTGTTTGCAAGACACATGAGAAATACGGCCATGCTAGTTCTAAATAAAAAAGGAAAATGTGAAGCAAAAACAATTGTAATGGTTAATTTGACACTGACCAGTGCACATGCAGAAGATTATGATATGGTAGATTATGATTAGACACAGATCATTTACTTCAAAGTGTCAATAAAAAGGTTGAAGAAAAAAGTTAGACATCGCTGGGATTTATGCTGAGATATGAAAGTGCCAGTTTACAGTATGATGTCAACAGGAGCTGATGAGTTTGAAGTTATGATGTGAAATATCCTTTTTAACTTATGGTATCAATAAAAGTTGATTAAAAGTTTATTGTGTACTACCTTGGAAATTAACCTTTTATGGCTCACTAGTGGTCAAATATCTATACTGCGATACAGCTCGGAAGCTTTGCGTTCTTTGGGTATCTTTGCATGCGTAACTCAGCATTTGGCAATTGATATTTAGGTAAGAAACTGAAGAACTGAAGAAAAATTTTAAGTTTTAAGATGAATATACTAATTGTGCCATTTAGTTGCTGAGAGTTGCACCTAACTACAAAAATGTCCTATAGAACAGTGAATTTAAAATTAATTGCTTAATCTTAGGCCTATGATCTGGCTCTCAGACTTGTTAAAAAAAAAAAAAAAATCTTGCAGGAGTTGAAGCAGCTTTTGGGAGAAGACTAATGAATCCACTAGTCCAAAGTCCCTAGCTGTACTGTACTGTTATGATTTGGGTGCTCTCATCTTGAAGTCTGAATTGATGTAGGAGGAATTTGTAGGAGGAATCAGTGGTGTCTCTGAAGGGCTTTAGGTCAAACCCAGCATCACTAATCATGGACTTTTTTGCTATGGCTTGGAGATATTATTCCTCACATCCTCAACTCCTCTGATCAAGACTGGAAAATAAATGCTTACAACATCCACCACCCTTTTCTATCTCAAAAGGAAAAAGATTATAATAAAGATTCCAGTTTAGATGTCAGTTCAGATACAAGATTTTAACATAATAAATCATGATAGCTGTAAACACTTACAACAAACTCTGTTTTAGAATTCTGCAAATTCCAGAAACAACAAAAAAACAATCTATAAGAGCCAACAACTTCTGAATTTTTCAGAAGATAATATTTACATATCTCTAAGTAATTTTCTCTCCTCGGATATACTACTGTTATTTTATTAGACAACATCACCTATTCCACGTAACTCACTGGCAGGAGTAAAATTCTCTTCCTCCCTTTTCGTGCTTTGATGTACATTTCCTGGGTGAAACATCCATCTACTTTTTCTTGATAATAACATGAACACACTTGGTAGAGAATACGGAAGAGGAATAAATGCATGGAGGTAATTACTGGCTCCTGATTAAGCACTGACAAGAGTAGTCCCGGCTTGTACTTGGATTTGTCACTTTCAGGTGACATTGGGTAAAATCTTCAAATCTCCCTTTTAGGGATGAAAGGCAACAAAACCTTTTTTGTGGATCTGGCCTGAAGACAGTGTCAATTTGCATCAGCTGACACTGTGGCAGACTGTGAGTAAGTGGGCATAAGATATTCTGTCACCAGACAAAGTGACATTAATATTGTGCCTCACCATGAGTTATCACGGCCACAAGCCATTAGTTCCAATTAAAATAATGATTTTCTCTTTCAGGATGCAATGCCAGACTTTGTATCAGGTCAGTGATTAACGCATGTTACTTTTGTGCATTTAATGGTGAAATATAAACAGGGTAGGCTAATCATCCGTCTTCTTTCTAACTGACATTTTAAGTAGGACAAGCACACACTGGATGCAGACGTTCACCTAGGTATAGTGACTGTTTAGTGAACACAATCATTTGTCTCAAATTCAACCTGGGGCTTAAAGCCAAAAATTCCAAGAGGTGCCAGTTTCTGGTGTTGATTTTGTACAAGTATTGTATTTTTGAAAAACACTAGATAGATACCTTTTTGTCTGTCTCCACATTTTTCTAAGTAGAAATTCTCCAGGGTTTGGTTGGGATTTTTTGGGGTTTGGTTTTGTTTTTTTTTTTTTTCCCTTCCTTGGAGAGATCTTCAGTGGATTTTACAGCAAGTTATTCCAAATGATTCATCTAGAAGGACTAAAACACAATGTCATGCTGTCACAGTTTTAACTAGCTACTGCACGTTGACTGTGCCATGGTGTTAACTGTCTACACTTATTTTAGTTCAAGGCACACACAAGATAATAAGATTTACACAGCTCTAACAAAAAAGGGTTAAGCAAACAAATTACCTAATGTTTACTGTGGGATACAAGCACAGATACAATTGTTAAGTATTAGTATTATTTTGAAAGTGACAGAAACAGTATGTTTATAAAAACCACAACAACCCACAGAGATGATTCATCATAACTAGAAGTCATACAGCTCACAATGCAGGTTTCAAATAGCTTCTTGTATCTACACTTCTGAAAATCATGCAAAATAATTTTTAGGGACTATTTTTTAAAGCTATTATATTCTTCAACAATTCCAGCCTTCTGCCTGCAATTTTAATGCAGTTTATGCCTACAGAAGGGCTGCAGTTAGCTGCCAAATGGCACAGTGTTTAGTGGCCCAGGAAGCCATTCTAGCATTTGCCTAATAGTATTATTTGCTTTGCTTTGTACATGCACATATTGCCTATCCATGCCCTGGAAGTCTTCTTAAGTGTAAGGGAAGTGCAGAGCAAAAAAATAAGTTGAAGTTGTTGGTTTTGGAGACAGTGATAAAAGTACTGTATTAGGCAGTCCCATATTCGAACTGTTCAGCAATCAAAGCCCCCTGAGAGGAATGCGCTCTCAGAAGCTGCCTCTTCTCAAGTGGTGTTTGTCCACTCGCTCAGATACGTTGCAGGGGAGGGACTTTGCTTGGTTTTGGGATGGATCTTACCAGCTTGAAACTTGCCTTCCCACTTTAAACTGGAAAACCACCATCCCAGCAGCCTTGTTTTACAGGGTTTGGCATCTTGTTACACCCCTCCTTGATGCTGAATTGTGAAATGAAGCCCAGTGTGGATAGATTTAAAAGATGTTGTTCCACTCGTATCTCACCATGCTTTCCTCATTGTGGCAAGATAAGCCCCCTAAATAAGCACTGGCATTTTCCTAAGTGGCTGGAAGAAAAGTGTGTCCAACTTCACTATCATGTAGTAGTGCTGACAATAGATACACAATTAAGAACACCTGTAGATAAGGTATTGAGAAATGATTACTAGGCACTGTGCCTATTAAAAAGCAGGTGTAGTTTTACCACATCTGGCAACTGGTACCAGCACCTACTTCATTTGTAGTTCCAGGAGCAGACATTTCACCCTCATTTCCGTTCCACAGTGCCCAAAGATTGTCATTTCATAGGAAAAGGTGGAGGATACCAGATCAATTATGCCAGAGATCAAGCCCCTTCACCGCTAGAGCAAATAAAAAGTTTTTAACATTTCTAGATGGAGAAGACTGTTATTAGAAAAGGGATTTTCTTTATTTGTTTGGGAGGGGTGAAAGCTTTATCAAAATTCAGCTAGCAGGGTTAATTTCTTAGGTAAGGGATTCCTCCCTCCCATAAGAAACCAAGAAAGGAATCCAACAGCCAGGTATTTGCTCCACCTATTTATTCTCTTGGCAGATTAAAAGAGAAGGAGGAGGAGGCAGAGCATTATCAAAATCCTCAAGAGAGACCACTGGAGAGAGAAAAATTACTGAAAACTACACTGCAGTAGCTCTCAGAGAGGCTCTTACCACCTCTCCTACTTAAGTCACTATTACTTGTTATCAGAGAAACCAGAGACAGCTGATCAATACGGTAGTATGCAGAGGAGCACCTGAATTTTGCTTGTTATGAGGAAAGATCTCATCTGCTGAGACCATTACAGTAACATGTAATGTGTTCAGGATACCTATCAAGTTGCAGTTTTAAAACTGCTGAGTTTGTTTATGGAATACTAAAATCCTTGCAATCTTTTAAAGCAAGGGAGGGGAAGAAGGGAGACTAAATACCAATTATTCCGGGTTACTTGATCTGTGCCATCACAAGCAATAAAAACAAAGTCTCCTCTTCATGTTTACATCACTACTCCCAGTACTGCCATGTCTTCATGGATACTTGGGCATGTTTAGTCTTTGAGAGCAAACTTGAGAGCACTAAGAATATCTGGAACCAACAGAGCAGCCATGCAGCCAGGAAACTAGATTTCTACATACACCCATTGGTATTTCTTTGTAAACTTACATTCTTCAGAACAGAATGTTTGTTCCACCCTAGAAGTGCTCCACTACCAAGAAAGGTAACATTTTTATTCACCAGACCCCCCAGTTACATCGATTTTGTCAATTAAAAGTATTGTTGTTTCTCAGAATTAACTATAAATCTTAATAGGGAAGAGCCTTTGTCTTATCAGCACTGTTTCCATGCAATTCTTCCCCTCCCTCTTCAAAATGACAGAGAAAAATGGGGTTCTGTCAAAGCCTACAATGAGAAAAAAAATGCAGTTCTGCTCTCAGTATTTTCTAGCTCAGAGTATTTTCTTCAGTCTTCTTCCAAGACTACTTTATGTTCTGGGTTTGTTGTCTTTTCTTCATTCCTTCAACAGATATCTGTTTCTTTTTTCCCAAGACAGGTTAGTTCACAGCCTCAGTCACTTTGGCACTTGAAGTCTCCTCCAGACCGCATTTCTATATATCTGCAAAGGAGTTTGTTTTTCATTCCACTTCTTTCTCCTACAATGATCTGTCCATCCCTGTTACACCTCAGAAACTGCTTTGAAACCAGTCAAAATAGACTTTGTACTTAGTGCCAAGTGGTCTGCACCCATGCAAGATGATGCTTCAGAAGAAACTGATGCCTCTTCTCTGCAAAATCAAATGATATTTCTTTCAGGTGCCAATGGCAAACACAGAAGTAATCACCCAGGCGAATTCTCTCTTCAAAATCCAGGAGATGTTATGATGCAAACTCTCCTGTGATATTGCATACAGGATGTAAAATTCTTAACAGAAGTGTTTATTATTCAGGTATTCAAGTCTGACATGATACTGTCACCAGAGAGTTGAAATTCTCTCCTCACATGTTATTAGCACCATAATGGCCTGGGGATGGCAAGGGGACAGGGGAGGAAACAGTAGGAAACAAGATCCTACTTTTCCAGAGTAGACCATAATTTGGCCCTTCCAGCAACCCCTGTGGCTCTCCAGAGTTCTCACGGTCCATTAGCTGCCGAATATCAAAAGGCTGAAGTGCTGGGACGCTGCGGGGACTGCAGCATCTCTGTTGAAAATACCAATTGAGCTCCCAAGGCCAGCATAGTTTACAGAGGGCTTGTAAACAGGCAGGATCAAGCACAGCAAGGCCTGTAGCCACTGCAGCCTGCAGGCTGGGACAGCGGCTGTGGTCTTGCTTTCCAGTGGCCTGAGCTGAGGAGGTTCCCTCCCCTCCTCTTACTTCTTCTCCCTCCCAGACCTCCCTTATGGAGAGCCTGGGCCAATAAGCTGCTGAACACCACAGTTATCTGCTTAATAAGGAGCCAATGTGCACAAGCTACCCATCTTTCTGGAAGAGCCCCAGCCTGCATCTAGAAGGACCGTATCCACTCCTGATGTGATCACACAGTTGACTTCAGTGGTATTAAGTTGCTTGCAGGTAGGCCTAAAACTAGTGTAGGGCTCTGATACAAATGATTTCTTTACTGAAAAGCAGTGAGAGACACATTAAAACCTTTACATTTATGCTTCATGTGTCATTGTTTTCAAAAGAAAGGGAAAGCTAAAGCAATTAAAAGCAAAAAAAAATTTGAGTACTCTAAAGAGTTTTCTGGTGCTGTTAAAATGATTGTTAAAGCCACCAGTACCAAGAAGATTTGCTACTGTGCATATGCCCATGCTACATGGAATCCATCATAAACATATTGTATGTAATGAATGAAGACCTTCATAATCTGCTTGAACGGGTTCCTGTATGATAATGAAGAATGTTTTTGTTTAAGGCATGGCAACTGGTCACTTTTTCATGGTCACATTGCAAAAAGAAAATTAGACAAATTTTCAAACTTCAAATACAGTGAAATGGTTGTCATGAACGTGAGTTGGAAACCTTTTTTTAAAGATTGCCTCCCTATGTTTGAGAAAAGCTATTGTAAATTATACTTTTCATGATGTGGGACCTGCATGCCTAAAAATTCCTCATCATAAATGCTAAAATGAATGATAATGATATTAAACTTTTTTTCTGAAGATCAAAGCTATATGTTAATAGTAAACTACTTATGCTGAATTACATTTTACGTAGTAGTTTTATCACTGTCCTCTCTATATATCTGTTGCAGATTAAACTAAAAAATCTTAAATGCTACAGAAAAAAGAAAATACTTTCTATTTGTGACTGCTTTCTTGTTAGGCGCAAGGGACAGTCTCCTAAGAGTGGGTAGGAGTCACTGTCTTTAATTTGCAGTAGGGGGAAGACAGTTAAGGTCTTCAGTTCGCTGGCTGGGTCTCTGTAGATACATGGATCACCATTGGCTTCAAAGTGGTGTTACCTAAACCTTGCTTGGGGTCCTTCTAATCCCCCCACCTCCTCCGTGGTGCCTGCTTGTTCTACTCTTCAGTCTTAGACCAGCACTTAGTGTACTGCTAACATTCAAAATTGTGCCAGGTAGGTCAGTTGGCACAAAATCCAGAGCCTAAAGGGTTTCATGTTCTTCCCACTGTGGCATGTTTCTTGTGCTGGAGCTTGTGTTTCCTTTAGCAGTGCAGATGTTACAGGCTTATGCTACCAGAAGACCAAGGTCAAGCCAGGGCCAGGTAGTGTGAGTTTCCAAGTGAGCTTTCTCTCATGCTCTTTGCAATGTTGCTACACAGACAATGGTTTAGCAAGTCACTGGACACAGAACCTAGTAATGGCTCATTTGAACCATATTACCTGTTTATGTAAAATACTTTGCTTGTTGAAGTAAAAGGACAGTCTATGCCTCTAATAAAAACACAGCTTAAAAACAGAATGTATCTTTATTTTATTATCTATTGCTGCAACAGTGTCCCTATTACAATCATTAGTCTTTTCAGGGCCAAACTTTATTTGCAGTGTGAAGGCTCATGGAGTGGTCCATCTGGCTCCTGGCTGGGAAGAGAACCTTTCATGCCAAAATGCACCTCTGAGAGAAAGCACACGGGATGTGTAATGGGGCTCAAGCTAGAAATGTCAAAACATTTTGCATATCCTCATATTTGTGGCATCAATCATGACAAAATCTGGATCTCTCTCAGTTTTAAATATTTAAAAATTGTATCATGTAACTGTTCATGAGTTCTGTCTTATTGTTTGTTAGCAAGCAAGAAATTTCACTACCTCAATCCACCTCAAGCCTCTGCATTCAAGCCTGTTGATTTCTGAGTGAAGAGACCTTTTGAAGGAAGATATACCAGAAAATTTGAAATTGCAATTGAAAGCTCTGTCATGTTTTGGACATCAGTATTTTTTTGGGTGGGGGGCTCTGTTGCCACTGCACAACCAGCCATGCTGATATAATGGAAAATATAAGTAAATGGAGAGATGGTGTTCTCTTGGTTTACCTGGGCAAACGTTAGTGGTGAAATCTCTCATGCATCTACAGTCCTGAAATCCACAAAGCAGCTCCATTGCACCTGAGGATGTGAATCTCGGCTGGTTAATTGGTCTGAATTTGAGCTTGGAGGTTTGTTCATCACCTGTAGGTGTTCCCCTACCTGACTTGTGTCATGACACACAGAAGAGTGAGTGAAGAAAAGTGTGTCTGTGAGCAGTGGAAATGTATTGTAGTCTCCAGACCTTGCCTGTTAACTTAAATTAACCATATTGAAAGCAAAAGCTTATGCTATGTACCTGACCTTGAGCAACGTTAGCTGAGGAGCAAAGAAAATTAATATTTCAAATGAGCAAAAAGTCCCAGTGCTCTCAGCATTTACGGGAAGGAAGGGGTGGGGAGGAAACCCAGAAAACACCTGAAGGATAAGAATTGCTAGATTATATCTAATAACAGCTCAGCCAGCATGGCTAGTGTGAGGGGCCCAAAGGTTGCCACATATGAACTGTGCTCCTTTCTTGCAGAAGTGACAAGCAGGAAATGTTCCATTACTGCTCCAGCTAGATCCGTAATGACTCCTCTGCCTTTTTCCCTGCTGTAGGTAATGGCTTACCCATGCAATTACCTTCTTTTGTCTTCACAGAGTTGAGGATAAATTATTTCATCTTCTTTGCAGGGGGCATTTGAAACTAAAGTTATTTTTAGGGAGAAATAAATTCTTTCATGTAAGATGCGGGAGTTGTTGCTCCTCAGGCAGCCGAGAGAAAATGAAAGGCACTTCAAGTCTTTTTAAAAGCTGGATTCTGATGTTTAGCTTGAGATCAAAGAGAGACTGGGGAAAGGAGGGGAAGCCGAGTTTCTGGTAAGCTACCAGTATACACAGCCTTGTATGTGCATCCTTTGAAGGACTTACCATTACATTTCTGATCTTTGAACTCTTTCTTATTTTATGAAGGTGAGCTGAATTTCTTTTCAGTTGTCTTATTGCGAAACTAATGACTATGCCTTAGATGCCTTAAGAAGATTGTACTAACCTGAAAAAAAGGAAGAACACAGTGGCTGGAACTTGGTTATTACAGTCACACTTTTGTTTGTGGGAAAAATGCCAAAGTAGTTTTAAAAGATTAACATCTGAAAATAATATTTACCGGGTTTTTGAAAGCACAATTCAGGGTTTTGGTGTCATACTATAATACTTTAAGCTCAGTGCTGTTACTTTAGTGTATTTCTTTTGTTTGCAGTAAACCTATTTATTTTCTTTTCAAGCTGCTTTCATTTTTTTGAGTGGTACATTTCAAATTCAAAGTTTGTTTTGTTGTTGCTTTTACACATACTTGCAAAACTACTCCTGTCTTGTGTGAAGCATAATAACCAAGATAAATGAGCTACTAATAGCATTTGTAACTAATACAGATGCCAGACAAGTGTCCCTAGCCCAGAAGAATGACAAAACATTCTTGTTATTTTTGAGATAATGCTAGGTATACCACTTACTTTCTGACACTTTGAGGAAAAGCGTAGCTAATAGCATGTAGCTGAGGGGCAGTACTGTCTATTTATCAGCGTATGTAGCCAGAGAGATTGGTTGTGGAGTTCAGAAGCAAGCTATATTGATCTCAGCTACAGTACACTCTTATTGTTTCCTACACTTGCCCAACCTGATGTTATTCACTGGGACCAGGAATCAATCAGGGCTTATAGCTACTGCTATGGAAAAATAAAAGATATATTTTCCAATACTGTGTGGAATGCCAAATATTTGGTGTTCTGACAGGAATGGAACCAACAAAAACAAGAAGGACTTTCTTTTAATATTTTCATGTGGTAGTAACAGCCTCCATTAATACAAATCTTTTCCATTGTAGAACTTTAAGACCTTTACTGAGATGGGGAAGGAATGTAATTCCCATTGTTTAGAGCTTGTGAAATTGATGCAACAGAGGGAAGAGCTGCCTTGCTCCAGGGGAAAGAGATGGTTGAAGTAAGAAGAGTGGAAGCATACTTGCAAGAGTGGTTTGAGTGCTTATAAATATTGATGCGATAGTGTCTTACATTGTGATGATTTCTGAGCTTCACAAATTCATATGAGGTTCTTGTTATGTTACTATGTGTTTTTGTCAATAGAGAATGATAGCTTTTAATACAAAACCCAGCACATTTGCAAGCATATGGTAGAACCCCTGGAGAGGTTCTGATTTGGATCAAATGAGCTGAGTGATAGAGACAGAGACGATAACACGAGGAATTGGTTTTTACTCAGTATGTTGAGAACTCTTTGTTTCTTTCTGGGACAAAGACTGAGTGCTTATTCACTTACAGCCTTCCCTGTTTCTTCCTTGCGTACCCATATCACACATCACAGGAATGGCATCACAGCAAACTGTTCAACCGACTGACAAATCAAGATTTCCAACTAGGTTTTGTTGTCACTGTCACTCAAGAAGCGTCAATGAAGGTAGGTGCAAGGCTGCAACAGAAGGCAGAAAAAACGGCCCTAAGTTCAGCACTGATTGTAGTGCAAGCAGACTGCCTAGTAAAAACAGAGAACATAGTGTAAGTTTCTGGGAAATTCAGCAGGTCTATCACCCAGCTGATGGAGATTTCTATGGGATCTCCTGATGTGTCCTTGGCATGCGTTAAGTGGGAAAAAAAAAGGGGGAAGCTCCAAGGATCTTTGGAAAAGCATGCACCCAGCTCTCACCACTCTCCAGTATCCCTTCTTTGTAAGGGTTACTCTTCCTTGGGGGAGGAGCCCAGCTTGTGAAACCCTGTGGGAACACCCCCGGGATTTCTGGATACATTGAGGATGTGACTGGAACACCACTGCTTCATGTGGTTACATCCTTCAAAGGTCTCACACCACATGGACTATTGTAGCTGTGGCAACAATTATCACCTTAACACAGAAGAAGGTAAGAAGTTTAAAGGCACAACCACTGAAAATGGAACAGATTATGATAGAGGTACCTGCTGACATTGCAGATACACACTGGAAGACGATAGATGTCAGTAGTGATATAGGTGGATGAACTGTGGGAAAAGGACAATTGTATCTTCATCTCATCCATCCTCCCAAAGCTCCTGCCTATTATTGCAATAGTCTGGGACCTGGCCTACCTAGCAGGCTGACACATCTCTGCCAAGCAAAACAAAGCCTAAAAACTACTCACTTCCCTACCATCTCATTTCTACTGCATGGTGTGTCCCAGTGCTCCTGAACTGTCAGATGAGACCATCACCATGGCAAATCTGATGTGGGCTTCTTTTGACTAAAAGGCTGGAGGGGTGCTGCCTTTGGTCCCTACCAGCTCAGAATAACGAAAGCAGTAATCCCTAGAATTGCTTACTTCCTCCCCTTGTTCCCCTCTGACACTCCCAGGGTGCCAGAGCTCCCAGGGCTCCTTCTGGTCCCTGTGTCAGGAGAAGCCCATGCAAACCCACGGATCCAACAAGAGGCAGAAGAAGCTTCTGGGCAGAGCCCTCCCTGCACAGCCACCTCAGGCAATGACAATGGCAGGCTTTGCAACCTGCATGAGGGTTGGGTTTTTTCCCACCTGGTCTTCATCTTTTAGCTCTCCCACTAGGTGAGCTGAGGTGAAGTATCACCAAGTGAACACACTGTATGCTCTCCATCATGGCTGGATCTTTTCCTAACCCTTTGTCCAAGACCTACTCAGATTAAGTGTAGTTCCCAAACTTGTCTCTGTCATAAAAGAAAAGCCTACTGTAAGCTCTGATGGCATTGATCTCTATCTTCTCTATCCTACTAGCTACTCTGCACTTACGGCATATTAAAGTTCTGGGAAAAATCCTGCTCTTACTACTTACCTGCTCATACTTATTGCTAAACCTAAGGCTGGAATGAGTGTATGGGGCTGATAATCAAACCCCTTGGATAATTCTGGAGATTTTGTGGTAATTTGCTAAGTCAACTCGTCATGAATTAGGCATAACTAGGGCTGAGGGAAAGGGAGGGCAAGTTTATGTTTCTGAGAAGTGGGAGCTAATCACAATGGTCTGGGCATGGGTGAGACACCTATGTTGTCAGGGATGTGCATACTGTACATGTGTGATGGGGTATCCTGGTGTCCTGGTTTTGGCTGGGATAGAGTTAATTTTCTTTCTAGTAGCTGGTATAGCGCTGTGTTTTGGATTTAGGATGAGAATAATGTTGATAACATACTGATGTTTTAGTTATTGCTAAGTTGTGCTTACACAGAGTCAAGGCCTTTTCCTGCTTCTCATACAGCCGCGCCAGCGAGTAGGCTGGGAGTGCACAAGAAGCTGGGAGAGGACATGGCTGGGACAGCTGACCCCTACTGACCAAAGGGAAATTCCATACCATATGGTGTTATGCTCAGTATATAAACTAGGGGAAAAGCTAGCCAGGGGTCCGCTGCTCGGGGGTCCGCTGCTCGGGGGTCCACTGCTCAGGAACTGTCTGGGCATCCATCAGCGGGTGGTGAACAATTACATTGTGCATCACTTGTTTTGTATATTCTTTTATCTTTATTATTATTTTACCTTTCTTTTCTGTCCTATTAAATTGTCTTTATCTTAACCCACAAGTTTTACCTATTTTTTTTTTATTCTCTCCCCCATCCCACTAGGGTGGAGTGAGTGAATGGCTGTGTGGTGTTTAGCTGCCTGCTGGGTTGAACCACAACAGTCCTTTTTCGTGCCCAACATGGAGCTCGAAGGGTTGGGATAATGACAGATCTGACCACAGTGTGTTAAAACAAATTTGTTATAAGCATTTATTACTAGGCCAATAGTCACTGGTCACAGTGTTGATTTATTTGCTCTCAGAGTTGTTGTGCTTGTTCTCAGAGATGTGTTATGTAACACCTTACTTGCTGTATACGTTCCCTGTTCTGCTGTTGTCACCTCTGGGGGCTGGATTAAGGTTATCATTTTGCTGTACTGTGTAACACTGGCTTATGATACGATAAAATTAATCGCTGAAAGACTAATCTGGTATTTGTACTCAGTATTGCCATCATCGCTGTACTTCAGGAACCATCTCTTTACCTTTTCTCCTCGGAGAGCCTTTTATGGGGAAGACAAGGGGAGACACTTTCCCCTGCTCCTTCACCTTCCCCTTCTCCTCCAGGCTAGTTACTATAGGTCTTGAGAATTTTGAATATCCTTGGGATGTTCAAACCAGCATGTTCCTATTGCTATGTCTCCTGAATGTGTTTCAGGTCTTGTTTAAGGTTAAACAACTATTTAAGAATATCCTCCAGAGATTTGCCCCGAGGCTGGATAGTTATGAGTGGCAGGGTGTGTGGGCAAGTACCTAGGACAGTGAGCACCTCCAATGTTTTGGAACTTCACCCCTGAACAAGTGCAGAATCCTGAAAAACTAGTAAAATATTTGGAAAAAGTATGCTGCGACCCTGGCAATTCCGCAGAGACACAAATCACTGCAACGTGCTGGGGCCTGGCCCATGCCTACCAAGTCCTGTTCAACACTGTTCAGTACCCTCAAGAGGAAGAGAAGGTCTCTGGATCTGACAACAAGGTGACAGGCACTGCGGCTACTCCAACCCCCGTGACAGGCACTGCAGTTACTCCAACCCCCGCAACAGGCACTGCAGCTGAACCAGAGAACCAACCCGTGCCAGTATCAGTCGTCCCTATACACAAGAAGAAATGTTGGAAGCGAAAGTCAGCTTGTTTAGTAAGGGAAGAAACTCTTCCCCTACTAAGGGAAGGAGTGGATAAGGCAGACTACTCTGAAGCAGGGCCATGACAAGAACTGGAGGAAGAAGCAGAACTCATAAATGAGGTGATAACCACCCAGTCCCTGTCCCTGAGTGAGCTGCGAGATGCGAAAAGATTTCAGCCGTCGTCCAGGCGAGCACATTGTCACCTCACTGCTCTGCTGCTGGGATAACAGGGCCAGTAGCCTGGAATTGGAGGGTAGGAAAGCCAAGCAGCTGGGATCCCTTTCTAGGGAAGGGGGCATTGACAAAGTGATTGGAAAAGAGGCACAAGTCCTCAGCCTCTGGAGGTGACTCCTGTCAGGTGTGAAGGAAAGGTATCCCCTCAAGGAAGATGTTATATGTCACCCAGGCAAGTGGACCACCATGGAAAGAAGTATCCAGCACCTGAGGGAATTAGCCATGCTGGAGGTGATTTATGATGACCTGGACAACGAGCAGTTATCCAAAGATCCAGACGAAGTCAAGTGCACTTGACCCATGCGGTGGAAGTTTGTATGGAGTGCACCAGTGTTGTATGCCAGCTGATCGGCAGTAATGACCTGGAAAGATGGAGAAGGGCAAACAGTGGATGAATTGGCTGGCCAACTCTGGCAATATGAAGAAAGTCTCTCTTCCTCCCTATGGGCCTGCCTCTCAGGTGCGGAAAAACTGTCCCGGGAGGTCCAGCAACTCAAAGAGCATATGTCCTACTCCCCACCTGTATGAACCAGTATCTCTGCCATTAGGAGCAAGCATCCCTCTGCCCAAGACAGAGGACATAGAGCGTACACACCATGGGCCTCCCTGTGGTTTTATCTGCATGACCACAGAGAGGACATGAGGAAATGGGATAGAAAATCTACTCCAACCCTAGAGGCACAGGTCCATGAGTTGCAAGGAAAAACAGTCATAAAATGGGGTTCTTCCAGGAAAATTGCTGCTCTGGTTTCCAGTAGGCAATTCCCCAGACAGAGTAGAAGGACTGATTTTACTTTTGATCTCAATAAAGGGACTTTTAAGTCATATTTACAAGAAGTGAGTAATGAACACTATGACCAGGAGTAGAGGGGCCCTGCCTGCAGCCAGGTGGAAGAAAGGGACAACTGGGTTTACTGGAATGTGTGGATTTGATGGCCTGGCACACCAGTCCCACAGGAGTAATTGCTGTATAATACTGTATGTCATCACTACTATCGTGACTATATGCCATTTCAATCACCCAGATTAATAAAGAATGAACTTTGATGAAACCGAGCAAAAAGTGTGGCAGTGTTGGAACTGGACAAGTGCAGCGGTGATGGAACCAGAACTGGCTTTAGCATGGAACAATCCAACACCACACACCATCTCTCCTGCCCTGAAGGACTGTGATGACAGACGGAGCCCAAATTCACGGACCAAATGAACTCAACAGACATTTTAGAGGGATGGCCCATAGACTAAGGGAATGATATCTGTGTGTATATACCAAAATACAGGAAAGGTGGTGGTGATTGATTGGAATGTATTGGAAAGTGTGGGACCTGGGGATGACGTAGATGGTACAGAATAAGGGGTGTAAAGGATGTTACAGATTTAGATGCCGAAAGTGTAACAGGCATTTGTGGGTGAGATTCTGGTTAGCTGTTAGTAGAGAGAAAATGCACACAGACTCTTACATCTAAAATATCCCCAGACATCTAAATAATGGTAAATGAGTCCCACTGACTTAGTGTGAACATTTTGTGGTAAGCAAATTAAACATCTTGAAGTCTTCATTATATTGTCAGAGCAAAGTTAGATCCTGAAGCAGGGAAGGATCTGGCCACAATGGGGAGAAGCGAATAGGGAGATAGGAGAGGCCAAAACTGGTCTAAAAGCCAAAATATGTTCATCCTGATAAATACCTTCTCAGCTTATCAAGTAGCAGACCTAAGGGAGGAAGATCAGCAAAAGAAGGCCAAGGTTGCATATTTGAATGTTGACAGTGATTTTGATTACGTAAAAAGGAAAAGCAGACTTCATAAGTTCTATAAAAGCAGAAAGCAAATATCTCAGTAGCTTAAGAAAAATATGTTTTATACCTTTTCTATTTTCAAATCTGATTTTATCTTTCAAATTCTCTTCCATGCCGAAGTTTGTTCATGATCACAGAAACAGAGGAGACAGTAAATATTTATCTCCTTCAAACAGTTCAAAACAGATGAGTATGCAGATAGTAAAGGGCCAAAGTATAAGCACTAAGCAATTTTGGAAATCTATAGAGGGGAAAATTCTCATTTGTTCATACCGGTGGCCTGGAAATATATTAGACATAGACAAAATCACCAATTGCTTGGGGCAAGAAGCATCATCAGGTCATGACTCTGGTGCCCATTCTGTCTGCAACAGAGCCCTGGAAATCCTGGCTTGTTACTCCTGCAAGCATATTTATAAGAAGAAATAGCATTGTAGTTACTGCTCCTACAGGGTCTATAGCTTGCATCAAGTTTTTAATCCCCTGATATTCTATGCTTCAGGATACAACTGTTCAAGGTAGTAACCTGATCTAAAAGTGCATGGGTTTGTTAAAAAGGATGGCTGGGTGGACCAAAGCCATCCTCAGCCTCAGTCCAGATATCTTACATTGAATAAGTCACTGAATTGTTTTATATCTCCATTTTTCACCCACAAAATGGAGTAAAATATATCTGTCTAAGAAGATATAATCAGCAAAATCATGTCAAATATCATCAGGTACACAGGCATCACAGTAAGAGTTGTTCTGACTATATCAGATGTCACGTAGCCTTTCATATTCCTCTCCACTTATACCATTGGTTTCACTAGAATGACGCTGCTGTGACTTTTCTGCAGGGAACCTGCAGGATTCCCCTTAGGAAGTCTGCACTGAAATTTGCAGGAGCATAGGACCAAACTGCTTGCTTTTTAACATGTGCTGCTATGTATATATATGCTATGCATATATATGATTCATGTAGAATTTGTGAGTAAGGCTATTCAGCTGTCTGTGTGTAAATAAAAAAAAAGGCAAAGTTCTGAAGATCTTTTTTTCATTGTAATTCTCCTGTTAAGCAGCAGGCACTTAGATTTCTACAGGACTATAAGTTTCTAATCTGTGCAGAGAATTCGAATTGATTTAACCAAAGAAGACCCTCTCACTGGCCCTGCAAGCCAGTGGGGCATTGAAAAGATTAAAGACTTTATTCAGTATGGGAAACCTAAAATACTGAGTGACCACACAAACGGCCTACTCTGCATTTTTCAAAGTATGTCTCAGAAAAGAAAATTCTGGATATGTTGACAGAAAATCCAATGCCTCTTCAACTGCAGTGCAGCTTCCAGACCAAAATATAACTTACATACCCAATATATTTTACTATTTTTGAATATTTCTCCAAATCCAATCTTAGATTACTCCTCATACCAGTTTTTTTCATTTTAAGATCTTTTGGAAAGTTTGGATTTTCACTCCCATGTACTTGTAGCTACAGATTTGAAGGAGATTATTTTGTGTATTGGATCAAAAAACAAGTGCCAGTGGATATAAAGCAGCTGGCAAGCAGACAGAATACACCATTTGTTATTTTTTTTTATTTCACTAACTTCATGTATATTTTTCTGCCTGGCCTCATTTGACAAAGATTGCATACAGTAGATGTGAGAAACATTTTAATGCAAACTACCCTCAGAACTGCTCTTTGTAAATGATAGTGTCTATTTCCAAACATGAGCATGTCTAATTGCAGATAGGCAGCATCACCAAGTAATTTTCCTTAGGTCATATCTCTTTATAAATTTAACCAGAAACAATAGATGAGATTATCCTATAAGTGTGAGCATGCATTGTTATTAGAACAGCACTGGCCCAAAGAGCCGTTTCTGGGCATTAATTCTTCTCTGAGAAACACAGCAAAACTGCATTTTTCCTGATGTCATTGCCATACGGTTTTTAATTGCAGGGATTTTGGTTTCTCTCCTTCTGGTCTCCACCTTGTACTGCTTTTGGAGGTGGTCCCCCAATGCTCCAGGAATGTGGGTGTTAACGCGGTTAGGTCAAGTCTTCTCGTAATAACATCCCCTGAAAATGACAATTGGGGATGGACAAGCTGACTACAGCTTTGCTCTGATGATTTCAGTCCCATGGGATGTCCCCCCAGGATGTCTGATTTATTTGACTAAATCCCAGAAAAGCTGAGCTACAAACTACAGCTAAAAAGAGAAGTCAAACAATTAGAGCTTCCATGAAATGCCTAAAATGTTCTCTTCTTTCCACAATATATTTTCTATTACTTTGTAATTCCCATTTGCTACTTACAGTAAAGGAGAGCTATATCCTTGTGAAATTAACTCACAAAATTTCCTTTATCAGCTTTAGATATTACTGAGGAGGTTGAAGGTTAATTTGGGTATTTCTCTTGGCTTGCTCCATTGCTCACCTTCCTCCAGTCCCTTTCCTGCCAAAGCTTATTAAGCTCACAACTGGATTTATTCATATAATCATCTCTGCTCTCGGGAAAATAAAGTGATTTTGAGGCTAGTACTCAAGTTTGTTCAAAGGATAACACGCAAGTTTTTTTATTTTTTTAAAGAAGACACACAACATCAAAGAGCAAAGCAAGCAAACCTGCAACCTCTTAGTTTTCATTTTTCAAGAAAACAGTGCAGTTCAGATGGTATTTAGGTTTTCCCCCTTCGCATATTGAAAGTATCAGTTTTGGTTTTAATTGGTGATTTCTTTGTGGTACCTGTAACATATCAGGTGGAGGCTTTGAAGGAAGGAGTCTAATGTCATCTTTGCAACTCAAATACTGAACTGATCAAAAGCTCTTCAATCTTGTCACTTAAACTGATTAAAACTCATTTAAAAGACGTGTGCAAAAACCGTGCAGAATTTAGCTATCAGGGCAGATAACTGCACTGAATGGTCAAAAATATGTTGTAATGTCTGCAGATGGCACAAATTTTACATGGGTGTTTTGTAGACACTCGGTGGATACAAAGCAGGCCCCATCCTGGGATCATGTCCTCTTTGTCCTACTCCTTTTGTCTGTATTTTCCAGACTGAGGACTCACTAGTTTTTCTTTTTGCACTTTAGCACATCCTTAGCTGAAGAACTACTGGATATCAACTCTGCTTCGTTGCCCTGTTGCTTAAGACACTCTCTCAAAAAATAGATATCTGATTCTTCTACTAAAAAAGAAGAAAAAAAAAAAAGATTGAAAGCAAATCTCCCATTTTCAGGGCATGCAAATAAACCCACTAAGGTTTTTTTCCATGTGACTTTGTGTTGTGGGATGTGGGGTTGTATTTTTCTTTTTCTACCTATATTTTAAAATAAAAAGAATAATTTGGCCAAATCCTTGAAGAAAATCTGCCTTAGACAGGACTGAGTGCTGTGATCACAAGTGCAGAGGGGCATTGCTCTGGAGGCCAGAGCAGAAGACCAGAGGAGGTTTGCTGGGTGTGTGGCTGCACTGGCAGCTCACGGTGGGAGTCCTGCCTCTGCCCGGCTGCTGTGCAGAGAGGGTAGGTGCCGGAGTAGAAGGCTGGATGCTGTACAGTGGAGGGATGGAAGAGGAGCAGGTGACTAAGATTTAGGCACTGCAGCATCTGACTTAACAGCTAAATGCTAGCTTTGATCCACACATTTACTCAGCACGCTTCACATTTCTGCAGCACAAAGCAGAGCTGAATTCAGGACAGCGGAAACCATAGCAGCAGCCTGTACATTGAACTACCTTTCATACTGATATAGAAAGCATATTTCTCTTCTCCTCTCCCTCCCTCCCCCTTCAGCGTACAACAAATGGGAGAATTCAGTTCCTTCTTTTCATTTAAGGTTAGGGTGTCTATTGGTGAGGCTGCAAAGATGGATAACTCCATTAAAACTTTTTTTTTCTTTCTCAGAGTGCATAGGTAATTTTTGCTCTGCTCATACATTATTAAAACTGTGAGGCCAGATTCTCAGGAGGGGCAAAGTGATGTAACTCTGAAAATCAATTAAGTTACGAGGATTTAAACAATGGAGAATTTCACCCCTCTGGCACTTGCATCTTAGGCACTAGTATGCTTTTTTTTCAGATGTGATTATGTACATATTTGCTAAGAATCACGGCTTGCAGAAAATGCGAAGTGGTAGAAGTATTGCCTCATACAAAAATAGAAGAAGAAAAACCAGAAGAGGAAAGAATTTCCTCAGCAACAATCCCTCAGTGTTTTAGTTTTCCAGCTTAATGTTACATAATTTTAGCTTCTTTAAAAACAAATCATGGTAATGGAGCCTCTGATTTGTGTTTCTCTTCTTTTTTTAAATAAAATGTTTAAATATTTATTGCAAATAAGGGCATTTATATATCACATTCTGCAGCAGCCCTTCACTAACGAATAGTTTCTTGCATGTCATTTGTTGCTGTAGAGTTGCCGCTGCCACCATTCACTAACTGAGAGGCATCATAAACATCGGACTTCAACAACATTACATTTTCTCAGATGGGATTTGTGTTCTGTTTCCAGATTCTAATACTGGATGCGTTTCCCCGGCTGGAAGGGAAAAAAAAAGGGAGAAGGGAAAAAAAGTATAAGCGATGTTTTTATTAAACCTTTCTCTTAGCTTTACACAAGCTTTTTTTTTTTTCTTTTGTAGACGCCATGTATTTTTAATGATTCCTCTGTTGCTTGTAGAAAGTTGAGAGGATGAGAGAAGGAAAAAGAGAGCACTCAGGTAGAATAATTCAATTTTCTACCTTGTGAAGAGAAAAATCTGTCTCTGGGCTACATCTAAAAAAATAATAAAAAATGATGTTTTCTCTTTGTAGCTTCTAATACATTTTATTTAAAGAAAAAAAGCCCTTTTTAATCTTTGCATCCTTTTTTGGAAAATGAAATCATGTTTTGCAAAATCACAGAAGCAGGTGATGCACATACTTGAATTTGTAAGGAAACAAGACAATTTTACAATGGAACAGAAGATAACTTACAAGAAAAACAAGCCTCTGACAAAGCAAAGTCACAGAGCCACTACACTAAGACTTCTTTTGTGTCACATAAGGGAAGTGGGGAAGAATGGAAGGGGAGGGGAGAATACAATGTGTCTTTCTCATACCATAATTAGGTGGCTTAGTAATCATATTTGCTTAATGACAATTACATTGGTAAATTCTTGAGCACTACCAATTTTTGCCATGTTTTTCTATGTCTGTCAAAGGCAACACTGTATACAGAGGAGCTGGGGTTTGTATCCCCAAGTATATCCAGGTACTAGCTTTTGGTGGGAGTTTGGTGCTGAGGAAACAGTACAGACTGCTACTGAAGGTGAAACCACTGCTCTCCATGCCAAGTTTGGGAAGGAAAGCCTGGTGGTCCTGGTGGTTGCAGAGATCCTGTGTTGCCTATGAGCCATGGGAAATAGAAGCCCACCACTGCCAGTGTGAAAGTGTATGTAGGGGGAGTGATGGCTGCACCCGCTGGAGGGCTCCAGGCAGTGCTCCTTCCAGCACAGACGCTGCATCCAAGTGATGGAAATTTGACATCCTGAGGGTCAGATCAACCTAGGCAACTTTTACAAATTTAGTATGCCTTTACCTCTCTCACTTATAGAGCAAAGGACATATATTCATATTTTTACTAATACAGAAACATAGGGTGGGAAAGCAATTTCCAAGCTCCTCCCCTGCGTTGATCAGACTTGGGAGGAACAAGAAGATGTGACACAACAAAGTATAAGATTGTCTCTACTCCACCTATTTTGTTTTTCTTACCCTTTGGGCTAATGTGCATTGAGAACTGGCTCAATGCAGTCCCCTGAAAAAATAGGAGCTGGAAATTTTTTCCAGCATCTACCTATGTTTAGATTTGGCTTTTGCAACAGAAAGTGTAACCATCGTGTACTTGTGTCTAGAAGTCTTTGTACTGGTGTCCATCAAACTGGTGACAGCTCATCCTGTGGAACGCTGGTGACTGAGAGGAGAAACAGGTACAAATCAAGGAGAGCTTTATTAAATTGCTACATAAAAAGAGGTCTAAACTTGATGAAGCACACCATCTTACATCTTTGTATCAAATCTTCCACTGTGCTTGATCCCTTATTCTGATATTATAATATTTGAAATGTGTTCCTTTCTTGCTTTTCACTGGAAGTGGGAGAAAAGAAATATCAACATTTTCTTAAAAATGTAGATTTTATGTTTCACAACTTGCTTGATGCAGCTCAACACTAATCTCATTAATTAATTAATTAATCTCATTGCAAGTCACTCCTTATATTGAAATAGTGCAGGCAAAACTCAGTGTCTGAACAATGACTTAGTCGCAGAGCTGTGGTTCTACTGCATATAATTATCTCTCTGCTTTAACATTTGCTCAGGTTGAACATCACTTTTTGCTTAGGGTAGATCACAAACTGACTACTCACAGACATCAGTGGGATTTGATCTGGGCGTAAAACTGGGTCTGTGCCTGATTTTTGGTATATTTATCCACTGCTTACTTTTACAGGGAAAACCCCGCTCAACTTACGTGGTTTAATCAGGTTTGAAGCAGTTTATTCTTTTATTGACAGCATGTGATTAACTGGAGAACAGTGAACTATATATTCAGGATCAATATGAACAATATTGCAGATAAACCGCAATATTAGTCACTTCTAAAATGTTAATAAGCACTTAAAATTTCTAAACACCCTTCTGTAACTAATCCTCAAAAGTTTTAATCCCACAAAGACATATGCACACATTCCAGTCCTACCTCCACCCATGCTGCTCCTGCAACCCCCAATATACATGTGCTGGTGATAAAGCCTCTGCAAGGTCCCCTCTGCACCCCCTGGTGTGGGTGTCCCCATATCTCACTCCCATGGGAGGGGGCTCTGCCTGTCCCAGGTGGCGGTGGCAATGCTGGCAGGGCAGCTGCAGACAGTGTCCAACCTGGCTGCCTGTGGCTCTTCCTTCCCTCCCCAAGGTCTCTCCGTTCCTGTTGCAAACTATCACAGTTCTTCTAAACTCTCATTTGCTCAAAAAAAAAAAAAAAAAAGAGCAAATCACCTAGTAATTCCATGGTTACTGTTTAATTGTGCTGATTGTTGTTTTGTGCAAACTACCATCACTGGTAATTCCTTCTTAGCGTTACCAGTTTTGGGGCACCTAAACTTGCCACACCATCTTTTCCATATCCATGAAGTGTGCTTAGCTAGTTCAAGGAGGCTCCTGGCAATGCTGAAAGGGTTTTGATGAAGCGACTCATCGACATTACAGTAGGCCATGTTTTATAGAGCTGTAGCAGAGACCATGTTCAGGACTGGCTCTGCTTTATGACTCTTGCCCACGAATGAAAACTCCCTATTTCCTAACAACTGTATTTTAGAGAAGGTGAATAATGATTATTGACATTTAAAATTACTAACAATTTACTGTTGAAGACCATTTTGAAATTCCAGCTAACCCCATGTTAATGCTAATCAAGGGTACAAGTGAGAAGGGGTATTTTAATAGTAATACTCAAGGACTGAAACATTTAACTGCCATTAGTGTTAATAGGAGTTATTCGCATGAATCCATGCATATCGAGAAGTAAAGTAGACCTTGTACATAGGAAATTCAAGCTGTCCTATTTAGAGCACAGAAGAACAGTTTACCAAGAAACAGCTGACTTGTTACAGGACGGCAATTGTGGCTCAGGATGCTCTTTTCCAGCTGCAGACTCCCCACTTTTCAAAATATCTACTGTTTGCTGCTGTCTGCAAAGAGCACCTAAAGGTTTTTTTCAGGCACTCTATTTATCTGAGTCTGGCTTCTCAGTCAGGAAACAATCTTTTTGGTGCTGAACAGCTACTGACAAATCTGCCTTGTGTGTTAAATACAGGAGGAACTCCTGCAGCATTGTAGATTTGTGTGGAGTCGGGTTTCTACTTGCAGGAAATCAGGGTATATTCCATGAATTAGAAATAAACTAAAAACTCTAAAAAGTTCTGTAAGCATTTTGGGGGGCTAGCATAGGGTCATATTCTTTTAAAGAAGACTATTCTATTATTTTATTCATTTTGATTTACCCAAAGGAGTAAAGGCTCATTTAAAATTCTGATTTCCACAGAAGCCATAAAAAAAAAAAAAAATCCCTTCAGTTGGAGGACTATAAAAGAGAGTTTAGAATGGAAATCTACAAATCTGCTGCAGACCTAAGATCTTCCTCTTGTTTGCTGCTCAAGTTGTTTAATGGAATTAACAAAGGTGTCAAATAGGGGAAACTAAGCTCCAAGTTTATTTTCTGAATGATGGGGATTACCCATTGTTTCTTGTTCAGTTCAGTATTCTCACTTTACCTAAGGCCAATAGTCCTCTAAAAGCTCTGCTGTCATTGGGAAGAGAAAAAATCCCCCAAGAGAGCAATTCAGAGTGGTTAAACTGGGCTTTGGCTCTGAATTGCCATTTCGAAAGCATCTCTCTCTTCTCTGCTGACTGCAGATGGAGCCCATGGAGAGCTAGGGGCCTCCCTAGGCAAAAGTTAGTTTATGGAAATACCCACCTCTGTGTCTTACTGGCTCCCTAAAGGCCCGGACAACAATGTCATCCAAGGGAACTAAAGGCTTCAGATTTTCTATTACGGTTTAGAATTTGCCATGCGGGTTCATGTTGGTTTTGTCATTAAGAATATTTCAATGTATTTTTCTTGGTAAATCCCATTTGCTGTAAGATAGTGAGTGCTTCTCATGAAAAGCAGAGCTCCTGTACTCTGCCAGATACATGCTTTTTTTTTGTTTTAGTGTTTTGGATAGATATTAGTATATTGCTTCTCTGCAGTCTTAATGATTTAATTCCAGGTTTGTTAGGAAGCATTCTTGGTGTTGAGCATAGGAGACTGTGATACAAATCATAGCTAGCATTGTTGCCTACATGACTTTCAATGTAGGACCCTTGGGAATTATGTACCAAACAAATATATTAACATGACAGGACCTGTTTCATTGGGTTTGTGTTCTGAAAGACAAGGTGAAATAGGAAATTCAGCAAGCAGGTAGGATGAAGTAAGTGATTTGAGGAGAGCCCCAGCTGATATAATAGCTCAAATCCACCAAAATCAATAGCAATCCATGAGGCCTTCAAGAGACCAAATGTCTTACTGAAAACTTCATCAATTCTGTTTCTTTCTTTGAGAGCTTCTATTCTGAGTACTTTCAACCATAGCACTAAAACCACTCCTGTAACATAGCAATGAGTAATCTTCTCTTTTTGATGTACTCTGCCCATCTATCGTTATTAATTTTACTGGATGAGCCTGCCCTCTTTGATACTATTGACCATGAACATAAAACTTTTTAATTATGATTAAAGCAATGTTTTCTTCTTTCTGACACTGCATATACTCCTAGGTTCCATTTATTTTTAATTAGGATCCTGGCATTTTCCAGTCTGCCAGCCAAATCAGTGCTTAGCAGCATGAATAAATACTGGTATGGACATAGGAATATTTCACCCTCTGCTGAGCAAGGGGAAGAAGAGTTAGTGTAATCCTTATCATTTAACGAAGGACGGATCAGGCCACTTCCATGATGCTCAAAAAGCAGTGAGAGAAAGACCTACCCAATGCGCAAATCAGATTTCTTTTTCTGTGTCAGGGTGCCTGCAAGATACTACACAACAGTTCATCTGTTCAACCACATGTTGGTCTGGGGCATTTCTGACTTGTTCAGAGAAGAAGCCCAAGTGTATTCAATCAGATGGTAAATGCAGGATAATTGGCTGGATAATTTTAGGATATCTGGTAGGATAATAAATGGTTGCAAGCTCAATATTGGCTTAATTCTGTTCCCACTCAAGCCAGTGAAAAAGTCTTCTGGCTTTTCACCATTGAAGTAATGGCTAAGTCAATGGTAAGTCAATTTTGAAAATCTTATCCTTAGCACATAATGTATAATCATTCATTTCTTGCATCTAGTCTGTTTCATTTGATTATTCACACCTGCATTTGGTAACATGGTATAGCATAGCTAGCTAGAACAAATACAAAACACCTTCTTAGATAATCAGTCAGCATTAGTGATGATTCAGCTGTTATTTCAGGGTACTATTCTTAGCAACTTGATGTGAAATTTTGCTAATTTGTAGACTTCTGTGAATTCAGTTTTGCAAGACATCTTAAAGTGCTGGTTGGTCTGCAGGTGTACAGCTTAACTATTGTGGATATAATGTCCCTAACATATTCTAACTTTGAATGTATTGAAAGTTTCAATAATTCTCCAGTTAATATTTAGCTGGCAAGCTGCTGGAGGCTTGGGGAATCTATTCAAATAACAATCTCAAATTATCCAAATTCAGAAGTTGCACAGGAGTCGGTTAGTACTATAATCAAAAGATCTTCTTTGCAACTGATTAAGCGGCTTCTTGATAGGAAGTACCACAGAAACAACTTTTCTAATCATCTTCCATTGCTTCCTAGGTAATGGAATGGTTAAAGTACAACAGCACATAAACAGAGAAAACCTTTTCGAACTTTAGAACATTGCCTTTTGTCTGACTTGTGTGCGAAGTATTAATACTCTATTCCCAAGTATTCCTCTAACCCCCAAATGCTGTCACCACTAAGTCTTAGAGAAATGCTTTTTTTTTGCTCAAGTGCCAAGGACCTTTGGTTTTTGAGTAGGAGGTTGCAAATTCTATTACTCAAGGTATAGGCTGATGGCGACAATGTACTCTCAGATATTTTTTCTCTCTATGCCGCTTTGATTCATTATAATGTGTGCATATCTTCTACACCAGCAAAATGGACTATTTTACAATTGTCTTTCAGTGAATCTTCCCAATATTCACATTTGAAAACAAAGAAATGTTACTGTTACGGTCCGTAAAGACATTTTTTTTTTAGCTTTGTATTGTATCCTAAATATGACACATGTTTCTGAGGTGGAACGGAAGCCTCTTCTTTTCATACATGCCCTTTGCTGTGATAGCCTTTATTAATACCCTTTGCTATGTTCTTATAGGTGGCTTACATATTTCCAGTTTCACAATTATATTGGTGTTTCATCAGAGCTTTAGGCAAGCAGCAGGAGATCTCAGGACTGTAAGTCTTTAGGAAGTGTTCACATCCTTAATATGCTTCAGGTGATTAATATTAATGGTTCTGGTGCTGTGGAGACTGTGGAGGCGACTCTCAGAGTCTGTGCAGGAGGGAGATGGGGGCATGGCTCCTGCAGGGTCTCCCAGCTAAGCTTCCAGCCAGTTGGAAAGGAAAGAAGAATATTTTTCTCTCTAGTTCCTCAGCATTGCTTTTATTGCTGGTAATGAAAACTAGCTAAAAATAATGACTGTGCACGCTCAAAGTCAGTTACCTAAATATATATTTAGACTCCTGAAAAACTTTATTAATTCTTTGTAGATCCTCACTTCTTTTCACAAGTATCTGTCGTTACAGCCCCTTATTATAAATTTAGGATAATTAAGTCTAGAGTCTGCGTTTGTATACATTGTCTTAATTACTTTCACAAAGTGCAACTGAAGTGGGAGTGCTTGTGTTTGTGTATTGTCCATTTAGTAAGTAGGTCATGCCAATGGCATACAATTGTGCTTATTAACACTGGCACGGCGCAATGGCTTCCTGCTGCTCTGCAAATACTAAAGCAAAGCCAAGGGAGTTTATTTTCAAAGCAAGAGACACTGATCTCACGATGCTATTTTATTACATTGACATGATGTCTCTGTCTTTATTGCATGACATGCATGTCTACATGGATGGGTGTGGACAGTCAGGGGTCCAGCTTGCCCCTGCTCGGAGCTAGCTGGATGCGAGCCAGCTCTGGCCTGGAAGCTGTACCCGGTAGTACCTCGCTCGGAGCTGTGACCTAGCAAATGACCTACGCTGAGGTTACTTTGCCATATTAACTGATGTTCTGCACCATGTTAGTACACCTCTGTGGCTTCTAGGCTGAGCTGGGCTCTCTCCAGCCAGCTACAGGCATGAGCAGTGCAGGCACATGCCTTAACCCATCTCTGTAGAAAGACCTTGAGTAATTGAATGAGGTTATTCCTCTGGAAGGCTGTAGGTGCAAAAGGTTGACAGTTTGCTCCCTCTGTCATTACCCACATTATTCTGTTTGCCTCAGATAGCAGGGAAATGTTCTAATTTGCCTAACAACAACCAGTCAGAGAGGGCTGCTTGCATCCCTGAGGTTTCTTTATAATGCAACAGCATCCAGGAGTCACAGGTATGTTTTAGCGCTCCACTATGTTAGAAGCTGGAACAAAACAGAAATTCTGTGGTAAACAGAAATCTGACTTAAATTTGGTGTTCTCATGATTTTGAGTGAGTAAAGCTCTGGTCTGAACAGCTGGGCCAGATATGACTTCAGTTCTGTATACAACCTGCCCATTTTTGAAAACAAAAGTATTTGAGTACTTCAGAGGTTTTCTCATATCAAAAAGCTATTTTGCTGCATTCTGGAGTAAGAGCTAATTAAGCTCAGCTTAGTTCCATTTAATTTTGATAGAAATAGATAAATTACACATTCAAAAAGATTTTATTTAGTAAAACCCAATTATTGTGGGTGAAAGGAATATGGGGCAACGACTCATTGCATTTACTGCTAGACAAAAATCTCATCATACAGTTTATTGTAAAAATTACTGCCTGTTGCCTAGTTAGGACATGAAAAAGCCAATGCGCCATTTAAAGAACATTGGAAGCAAAAAGACAATATAGCTCAGAAACTCCGCAAGAGAGGAGAAACTCCTTTTTTTTAATTGAAGAAGAAATAATTTATATATTTTCATCACATGGAAACAGCAGAGCACATAAAAATCAAATGTTTTAAATTCTAAATTAAAAAGAGATACAGTTCAGGCTGATTGTTGCCTGCAGGAAATCTTCCAGGCTGTTTTCTGACATTCTAAATACAAAATACACCATGTGAGAAATGTTTGATTTGTTCTGAAGCTTGTGATGAATGTTTGCCACAAACCGTTGACCATTGCCTCATCTCAGGTGGAATCACATTGGAGCTTTCCCAGAGAAAGCAGAGGTAGAACTCTGAGGTTCAGTATTTAATCCAGCTTCCTTGTACATCTTTAATCCTGCCTGACCAGATAAAGCAAACTTGTCTTTACAGCTTGGTGAGAAATGACCACTGTTTGCTGCACAGTGAGTCTGTAACTGTGGAAATGTAATTGTTGGTAAACAAGGACAGTGGATTGGTAGGAAAGTTGCTTACCTCTTTTTTTTTTTAATTCCCTCTTTTAATTCAAACCTTTTTTTTTTTTTTTCCCATTCAAAAGAAAAAACCATCCCAACCCTGTCTTCGTTCAAAATGGTCTTTGGATATCTGCCTCTTTCCCTGTCTCTTTTTGCAACAGGAATTTCAGATAGAAGGCGAAGGTCTGTTGTTGAATGCCAGAATACAACAGATGAAAGGACAGGTTAAAAAGTGCATAAACATACCTTATTTATAGACTGTGTGGTCAGAAAACACACACACAATCTTAAGGTATTTTGAGTATTACATAGTAGAAAGATAATTGGACTGGAATCCCAAACTGAATGAAACTTTCCGAACATAAACAACCTCTGCTGTGAGATTTAAATCACAGTTTGCATGAAGTTTAAAGAACAATAATAGATAAAAACAACATCTAAATGTGTGATACTTTTTTGCAAATTGTGACCTGGCATTCATACTAATATTAACTATTCAAACTTATTAACATTTTCTCATACATTTCCTGTTCTTTTGAGAAACTTCTGGGTTTCTTACTGGCTCATATTTTGTTTTTCTGGAACCTCTCTTTCTTCCTTCCAGAAAAACTAAACCATGGGAATTTCAATTTAAAAGGTCAAGTCAGTATTTGTTGCCTTTTAACTACAGCTTTCTATTATAAATTGTTGCTGAGAAATTAATTGGAAAAAGCCAAGAGGGTATTCTTCATGACATTATTCCAGGGCGTAGTATTCAAGCTGTTTACTACAGAGACAACAACACATTACACGTTCTGTCCACATGTAAGATAGCATGCACTGGGGCATAATGATAAGCAGATGGCGTTATTTGCAGTGGAAGTAATAGCAACCAGAAGCATTGCTGCCTACATTATTTTGCAAATGTTTTTATATTATGTTGTGTTAAAGTGTGGAACTTTGTGTGCTTTCCCTATGCAATGCATAGGTATTGATAGCAATTGGTGAGAGAGCTGGTGGTGATAAGTAAACAGAGAGTAGTTATTTGGAAATAGGTGGTATTTAAAAACAACACAACCACAGCAATCACTAACAAAAGACAGAACAAGACAGGACAAATACTAGTAAAATATTCCAGGAAATGGAGGGAAGATAAAATTGGATGTTGGTTCTGTCATTAAAGATGTTGTTTCTGAAAGTCTTTATATGAATATGCCATTCAGAAAATCTGAAGCTTCTAACTTTTATTACCAATAATACTGCCTAATTTACCACCGCCATCTGCCTGGCAATTATTGCTGGAAGTAGTGCATCCAAGGCAGATTATTTCAGAGAATGACATTATAGGACATGACTGCATTGTGAGATGGAGTGTGATAGGGAGATTCCCAGGCTAGCAGAGACCTAAGTTACGTATTTTTCATACACATGCAAATATATGTAGGTGTGTGCATAGATAGCCAATATGTCTCTGTGTATGGACAGACACATAATAGTGTCGAACTGAGACTTAGGCCATTTCTTTATGATAGAGCTTTGCCAGATTAGTGCAACGTTCCCGTCTTGAGACTTAAATAAAGCTCTGTGTTGGAAAAAAATAAAGCAAACAATTTAGAATATTATTAAAATTATTTCCTTTGGAAAGACATCTTTGCATGAAGTTGGAGCTGTATTTCCTCTAGATATATGTCTGCATTGCCTTCTGCACTTAAAGCTAGACTGTAACTTTTTTAGAGTCACCGATACATTGAAAGAGATGGTGCAGAAGGGACTTACATCTGTGGCAAGTCCCAAAGGCATTCAGCCTCCAAAGGCACAAAGGACCATATGCAACAGTGGCAACGGTACCTGCTGGAAGACTTCAGCATGTTCTCCCTCTAGCACTGGCTCGAAACAGCTGGTGTGGAAAAAAGATGGGCAATGAACACAAGTCAGACTGTTCCCTGCTGTGCTGTAGAGCACAGCTAGCTGCTTTTCTTTCTTCTTATCTTTGCAGTGAAGAACAGGATGTTGTGTTACTGTGGACTGCAATGGGAGGAGAACTTCAGGCACTGAGAATTCACTGCAACTGCTAGCTGGGAGGAAGGACACCAGAGCTGAGAAGCTACTGTCTGTGGTACATACTGCTGTACTCCACAGAGGATCCAATCAGAGGAGAACTACCATGCTCTTGGGAACTGAGGCTTTCGTCTGTGCATCCAATCAGAGGAAAAATGAAATTATTTTTGAATCAGCTGTGGGAAAAAAATTCAATAGTAATAATAGTAATAATAATAAAAAATGATAATAATAGATACATAATTAATTTATGGTCTCATGTTTTGGACATTGTTCCAGGGATTCTACCACTCAAATGTGATAACCTGATAAGAAGGATCACCAAAGTAATTTGGTATTCTCATTTATTTGTATCATGGTAACGGCGAGAGATCTGAGAATGTAGAATAGTCACTCAAGTAATGCAGTGTGAGGTGCAGTCCTTGCACTAAAGAGTTTACAGTTTAAGCCAGTGAAACAGTCAAGAGGCAAGAGAAGGAAAGTCCTTTCACCTTCATTTTATGCATGAGAAACAGAGGGTCTGCCCCAAACCTGGGATTTCCTGATGTCTGTGGAGTTTGGATTGCAACCTGGAAAGACACAGAAGAATGTGCTAAGAGTTATGCAGGAAGCTCTCTAGCACTGAAAACAATAGGAACTGCACCCCAAAATGTTAGGATCTTTGTTCCCATGAGTTGGTCAAGGATGTAAAGGGCTGAGTTAGAAATTAAAGTAGGATTTACCAGATGATTTAGTCACAAGACCGACTTCTTCTGATACCTGATTTCCCTTCTAGGGTTAAGCTAACACTACCGTGACTGTAAAATGGCATACACAAATACGAGAGTTCTACATTAGCTGTGTTGAGTACTCTTATCTGGTTAGCTGTGTCAGCATGGACATCAGCAAAGACAGTATTTCGCTCTTCATACTGACCCTCCCTGCTGTTCAAAGCTAGATTTTTAGCTGAGCTAGCTAGTGTGAAACCAGCTCGGCTACATCTGCGGCACATATCTGTCACAACAACTTCAGCAGACAGACTCTAAGATCTGAAAAGCAACGTCATAGTCAGTTAGAAAAGTTATGCTATGAAGACATACTAGCAAAGGTCCTGAGGAAACTTGCAATGATTCACATCTCCTAAGCTTACATGAAATATTATCTATGTCTATGTGAACTGAACTGTTGCAATCATANAATATTATCTATGTCTATGTGAACTGAACTGTTGCAATCATAAAAAGGCTGTAATAGAATGAAGAGAGAGTGATTCTGTTGCATCCAGAAGAAAAAAGAAATCAATGTGGGGAAAAAAAAAAAGCCAATTGTAAAGTGAAAAAGCTGTACCAATTAGTTCTCTAATATATGGCCTTTTGAAGTGCCAAAGAGCATTTTTAAGTGGGACCTTTTTTCTTTTATTTGAATAGATGGACTGCTTAATTGTACAGAAGCAATTATGTAAAGGCAAAAGACTGTATTAAAAAAAAAATTCCATTTAAAGTTCCTTTTAAAGTCCAACATCAACGTGTTATAAATTTGAGGTACCCTATTTTCGTAAAGGATCCTGTGCATCTCAGCATTGTGCACTAACCTAAACATTGCTGTTACATTGAGCTTGAAATCAATGAAGGTGCTTCACTGTAAACAAGGGAAAAGTTTGACCCAGTGAGAATAATTAAGTTTATTTTAATCTGGGACATGAACTGAAGTCTGTGTGAAAATCTTCTCCTCACAAAGCTTCAAACTACAGTACATCTGTTTCTTTCACCCAGCTTACACGGTTCTGAGTGGCAAAGTATTAGCTAACAAACAAACAGGAATGTTTTTTTAACACCTGCTATGCTTCCATGCAATAAAAAAGCTAAATACTATATTTAACAAATTGATATCTAGCTACTGATTTACAGTATGTGATAACGAATCAAATTAAAATAGAAAGTATTAATTCTATTATGTATCTACATGTGAATATGTAAGAAATCTACTGCATTGAAGATGCAGCTTTTGTCATACAATTCAGAAAATGTATTAATAATGGCTTTGAATGTAACTGTATATATGATGGCACATATGACAGTAAGTGAGAAGAACAGAGCAGGAGCAATACACATAGTCCCAAACACCACCATTATTTTGATTCCTAAAATCTTCTCTCCCTTGACAAGTAATGGTGATACCCAGAAAATTCTTGGTTACCAGCAATTCTCATGACTTTCAGAGCATCAAGGTTGTATCCATATGTTCTTGGAATTTTCACTGCAGTGGTTTTTGCAGTCGTAAGTGGAAAATGAATTGAAATGGTTTTTATAGGAGCATGTGGGTTAAAACTGGCTGAAAGACTATAAACAAAAGATTATGATCGTGACTAGGGGAAAAATATCTAGTAGGGTAATGAAGGGTGCAGTTTCAGGATTGTTCCTATTTAACATCTTCATTAGCAATCTGGAAGAAAGAATAAACAGCATGTTAATGAAATGCACAAATGATACTAAATTAGGAAGAGTCACAAATACTAGTGAGGACAGAAGCATAATGCAAAGGCCCTAGGGAGAAATGCGGGCAGGAAATAACAAAACAAGCCACTACTCAGAAAAAGGCATACTGATATGTTAAAGCTAGAGCAGTATGAATCAATGTGAGGGAAAATCCACAGAAGTAGTAACATAGGAAGGGAGTCAGTGAACAACATCTTAGATATGTGTTGTAATGTGATATGCTGGCAATAAAAGCCAATATACTCTGGGTCATATATACAAAGGCATAAAGTCATGGATCGAAGAGGCCGTAGTTCCTCTAAATGTCTCTCTGCTTGCTGAAATGGAATATTCTGTTACGGGAACAGAAGGGTATTGATACTGAAGGAGACCCCCAAATCAGCATAGCTATGCTCAGTTGTAGTGGTACATGTTTTGGTTAAAAAAATTCTGCAAGAAAGAACAGGGAAGGAGTGATGTATAAATGTATGAAAAGACTCTGATGAGGATGAAGTGGAAGATGGGTTAATGGCAGGAAAAGTAACTGGTTGAACTCTGAAGGGTTTTTTTTAACCTTTATTCAGATCAGCTTCATTTTCTTCTTTAATGAAAGATAGCAGATGACAAGATGGCACATAACTTGCAGAAGGAAAGCAGTGCTCACTTTCCTATTGTAAAATGTTTATCCCCCCCGCCCATCACCTACATATAAATCTAATGAAAAGAATATATTGTGAAAAACTTGGGATCAATATAATTCCTCACACTGTGGTAAACTGATACCTGGAATGAGCTGAAAGTTGCTTGGTTTTTTATTTATTTATTTTTTTTTTAATGAGAAAGACTGTAAATTAAGTAGGCATATGAAAAGGGAGAGAAGAGGGGTTAAAGTGTATCCTCATTTTTCTGGTTTTTGAACAGGACCCAGTTTAAGTCTGTATGTCACATGAACAGACAATTTCTTTTGAACAAAAAACCTGTCTCTTCTTTGGCAAGGTGGCAGGATACAAAGAAAAGGAAGAAAGAACAAAAAACAACAACAAAACCAGTTGTGTCATTGAACTAATCCATGTTACAATTGTATTTTTGACACTGCAGGCATTCTAATCCTACCGTCCTTTTCTACTGCTCACCCAGAATATAGTAAAACTGTAGCTGAGTAAACTCAGTTAAACCATACAGTAAACAGTACAATTATGATAAAACTGTAACTGAATAAAACTCCCTGATCTGGGCGTGATGCTGCTTCTACAAAAGGAGAGATTATATAGATTAATATTCTTCAGTTTGTAAAAAATGGGAAGGCATAGTTAACATTGATTATTATGCACGTTCATATAAATATGCTCATTAATATGAACAATATGGAAGAGTGAATAATCACTCTTCATTCTTTTTCTTCTCACAATAAAAAAATGCAAGAGTAGAAAATGAAAAAGATCAGCCAGCTCGTGTAAAACAGAAAGAAGTGCTATTCCACACCGTGTATAATTAAACCCCAGAACTCATTACCAGGGAATGGGTGCAAAAGGAGGCCAGAGAGATCATGGAAGATAAGGGTACGGAGGGGCACTGAGAAGAAAGTTTCACATACAACTTATGACTCTGAAAGTCCCTAAACTTCAGTTTACCAGAAGCTAGGACTATATATCAAAAACATGGGGGTCACTTTGTGCGTACTCACTCTCTTCCATATGTGTTTCTACCCATATACCAGATATAGTATAGGCCTTGTGCCATTATGTTGACCCAGTGAAGCCTTCTTTATGCTAAAAGTTACAATAATAAACACAAAGCACAATGAAATACCCCATCTGTGAAGGCACTTTTTTTTGACAAAGAGCAATAGGAGAAAGTTTTGAAAACAAACAAACAAACAAACAAACACACACAGAGGAAGGCTTGGGAAAGCAGCAGAACTAGGAATTATGAACGCTTTTTTTGGGGAAGAGCAATATTAATTGGATGTCATCTTGCCAACTGCTGTTTTGCCATCAGGTTCTGCATTATGGTGCAAACACTAAGGTCTCTGTCTGAACAACTGAGAAACAGTTCACTGCTTTGGAAAATAACCTAAATGCCAAAGCACTTAAAAAAATTTAGTCTTCAGGGACTTCTCTCCACAGCAGGAATGTATAGAATATAGATTAATTGTTAAAAAAAAGTCTGTGGTCAACACAACATTTTTTGTGAGTTTGAACGGTATTGTATGGTGACACATTTGGTCAGTACACAGCAGGTCTAATCCAGGGTAAAATTAGGTTTTTTTAAAGAGGTAATGTGGAGCTGGGCTGTACCAAGAATAGAGCGGTGGGAGGGACCTTGCTTGGCAAAGATGAAATCCAACAGATGTTCTTGGGTGTGCATGATTGCTTCTATAACTTACTGTGGGTTTACTAGATTTATGCATCTGTCAACCTTCATTGTGGTAGATGGAGTTGAATGTGTCTCTCACATGGTGCATCAGTAGAAAAGCATGAAACATGGGTTGCAGACCTTATATTTACGGAGTGTTAGACTCCCTTGTCCACCACAACTTGTTCAGGTCTTCTTGTCCCATCTTCCAACACTCCACAGATGTTGAAAGCTTTGTTAACAATGTTAGATGTTTTTGGTAGGTTAAATATATTTTTCAGTTTTCTTTGTGAGGTGAGGAGAGCAATTTCAGGTTTAGAGGTTTATAAGGAAAGAAATAGCAGACATAAAAATAAATAAAAGACAATTTATGCACACCCTACAGTGTGTGGTAAGTGTGATCCCAGAGGGAGGATTAAGAAAGACATCATAAATCCCAGACTCTAGCTTAATAATAAAAGTTTAGAGATATTACTGGGACATGAGACACCATTTATTTAATTATTAAACCTATTTGGATTGTCAAGACTTTTGAAAACTAAATGTATTCATAAAATATTTGGTTTCTTTGAGAGGGTGAACTTTTCTTCTCTGAGGTGAACTCTGTTAACTTAGTTGAATTACTTTTTCATAATATTTTCATAACGTATGTAGCTAGGAACCTGTGTAATTATGTTTATTACTCCTATAAAGGATGAAGAATGGTATCTGGGAGAAGAGACTGCAGTCATTTTGCGATCAGATTTACTGCAGCTTTTTGAGAGGCTATGTCCCTTCATGTACCTGCACAAGTCTTTCTTAAAGTATTTTGGTCCTTGATCAAAAGTGTATTTCAGATGCAAGTATATGATAGTGTTTTGTTTATAGGAGGAGCAACTAATTTTGATTCCCATCCCAGAAAAAGATCCCCATGAGCTCTGGTTGCAGGCTGGCACTTGTCACAGAGACCTACTAATAGAGACAAGAGCTATCGTCGATGAAAAATGTGCTTATCACTGAAGCCACAGACAGGCATGTCTGGGGAACAGAAGGTAGGTGCCAATTCATAAGTGTGTAAGTTCACTGATTAAGTAAATAAAGCTAAATTGCGTTAAACATCTTTGATTTTGAACACGGATATTTCATCAATTTCCTTCTGTTAACTGATCAGCTTTAAAAGTTCATTGAAAGTTTATTAAAAAAGTGTCCCACGTGGACAAGTCCTGCTCTTCATGGTAAGACATTGCAGTTTGGTATTTTTCTACCATATTGTGGCTGAACCTCATCACTTTAATCTTCTTTCCAGTTCATCTGCTCCAAATGGCTGATTCCACTTTCTAGGCTTCATCCGGCTCCAGCTAGGTTCCTCTGGAAGAGGAGGTGCAGACATGATCGTGCTTGTCTTCGCAGGGGCAGCGCAACGCTGCCAGACTGGTAGTTAACGTGAGTCATGAATGAAACATACCTTGTCAACACTGGTGTTGGGAATGGAGAGCTAGAATAACTGTTCTCTGCTTTCTGAGCCACAACTGGCCCATAATATTTACTCTGTTCACGGCCAGTGGACAGCTTCAACATGTGGCCCACTAAAAAGAAGCTCTCTAAAGTAGTAATTTTTTTTTCTCTGTGGCTGAGATTGCTGCAGCACACATGCTTCCTTGGCTTAAGCCAATTTATTAATACAGTAATAAAGAATATTTTGCAGTTACTGATTATTTTAATATTTTTCTGTATTCAAAGCACATTTCTTGGCCAACAAGTCTTGGCACCAGCCACAAACTGTGGATCATAGCAAATCCTGATTTCTTAGCTTCCTGAAATGTTAAATAATTATGCCAAAAATAGATGAATGCCTACATACTGCATCCCTATGTCCTTTTTCACTCAAGTAAGGAACAGAAGATGGGCACACTTACATACTCTGTACTTATCACTGGGCTGTGATTATTGCAGTACAGTATACCACTTTAACCATAACAACAGCCATCGTTGTTTTAAATATAATAAAACTCTGGAGAAAATCTATGCTAAACTTAACAGGTAGATGGAAAGAAAAAACACCTTGGGAATTAACAGTAGAGGACAGAAGATCAAATTCTTGCTATACTAGCTGTATGTCTGTTGATTTTTCTTCTGGCACCTAATGTTTCACTATGATTTCTTGGCATTCAGCACAGCTCCCCAGAGTATCCCAAGTGCAATGCTTGATACGTGCCTGGTAAGATCCAAATGATGCTGAAGTATGAATACTTGTATGCGGATTTGTAGCTCTGTAAAACTGTCAGTGTAATTATCATTTATATTTAAACCATTTCAGCCTACTGGAGAAATTAAAGAGTTATATAATATAACATTTGCTTACCTGTAGTACTTTTTTTACATTGCCACAGTTGCGTAAAGTAGCTATATTGTAAATGAAAATCCCATGTTTTTTGTCCACTTGCTGAAACTGAATTTATGTATTAAGTTTTACAGTAGCAGAAGATTCAAGACATCACCATTTCTTAAGGCTCAATACAGTAGTTGGGCATTTCTTTATATCCCTTTGGTAAACGAATATTCGGTAGTCTTTATTGTCCTTGGGAATTATGCGTAGGTATGAATGGGAGGATTGATAAGCACAAGTATTAGAAACACATTATCTTGAAGTTTTGCATATGCCTTGGAAATTTATAGTCTACTGCATGTGTGAAATAATGGATTTGCTTTTAGATAGTTTATCAGTAAAAATAAAGTAGTCCATAGACAAAGAATTAAGTTTAATAGTTTCCAAGCATTTTAGTTTGTCTGAAGTGATGATAGAATAAATGTGAATTTTTAAAAATGGCCCCTGCCAGGAAGCAGACATACTAAAGTGTTCAGATAACAGCATCCTATAGCTACATGTTGTAGGTGCATAAGTAAAGAAACAAAAGCATACTATTGCTGGAATAGAAATACATAATATTGATAAATGATATGCACATTACTAATTTGTAGCAAAATTATTCTACCAGTTACCAATCTTCAGAACTGTAAAAAACCTAAATCATTCTTCTGAATTATATCTAGGCATGTGCAGTATTTATTGAGGTTTAATTGAAATTTGCTAAAAAAATAATTAGGTCAACAAACTTTCTGTTTGAGTTGATCAGGATTGTTAGTCTATATCAACTGAGCTTGAGTCAGCAAAAGACTATGCTTTACTGCTCATTTAGAGGGCAGTACCAAAGCAGGCATTGCACTGGCTTCAAAGGATGTAAGCACATGCTTTAAAATAAGCATGTTTCAGCATGGACCAGAGTATCATATTTTCTCTAAAAAGAAATTAATTATTTTAAATCTATTAAGTGTTATAACTGCATTGTAACCTATTTTCTGCTGTGTACATAGTTTAATGAAATTTAATATGGTGCATACATACAATTAAAGAAACTGACATTTGGTTGATCATATTAGACT